>JALIGW010000006.1:65253556-65338556 GCA_023053685.1 Diadophis punctatus similis
CATTTAAACGACTTTTCTTGCCACATTTATTAAGTGAGTCACTCTTAAGTGTTACGTTAGTAATAGCAATAGCAATAGCACTTTACTTATATACCGCTTCATAGTGCTTTACAGCCCTCTCTAAGCGGTTTACAGAGTTCAGCATATTGCCCCCAACAATCTGGGTCCTCATTTTACCGACCTTAGAAGGATGGAAGGCTGAGTCAACCTTGAGCCGGTGAGATTTGAACAGCTGAACTGCTGAACTAGCAGTCAGCCTGCAGTCGCAGCATTTAACCACTGCACCACCTCAGCTCTTTAACACGGCAGTAACACGATTGTTAAGTGAATCTGGCCTCCCCCTTGACTTTGCTTGTCAGAAGGTTGCAAAGGGGGATCACATGACCCTGGGAGACAACAACCGTCATAAATGTAAGACAGTTGTCAACCATCTGAATTTTGATCACATGACTATGGGGATGCTGCCACGGTCGTAAGTGTGAAAAATGATCATAAGTCCCTTTTTCCAGTGCCGTTGTAACTTTAAACGGTCACCAAATGAAAGATTGGAAGTTTTCGACTATCTATATTACAGACATGTAATTTAGTGAGAAATAACTGACTACATTTTGGAAATCAATTCTTTTTCATTAAACTGAACTAGAAGGGGGAAAAAATGTAGACATCTTTTCTGCCGGGATTCAAACTCATTTTCTTTAAACCCTCATTGTCATGGAGCAGTGTATTACAGATTGCTTTCGTGGCATGGGGTCCCGTTTACAGGTAGTCCTCGACTTACAACAGTTCATTTAGTGACCGTTCAAAGTTACAACATCGCTGGGAAAAAATGAGTTATGACCATTTTTCACACTTATGACCATTGCAGCATCCCCATGGTCACGTGATCAAAATTCAGACGCCTGGCAACTGCCTCATATTTATGACGGCTGCAAAGTCCCGGGGGTCACGTGATCCCCTTTTCCGACCTTCTGATGAGCAAAGCCAACGGAAAACCAGATTCATTTAACAACTGTGATACTAACTTAATGACTGCAGGGATTCACTTAACAACAGTGGCAAGAAAGGTCGTAAAATGGGGCAAAACTCACTTAACAAATGTTTCAGCAAAATAAATTTTGGGCTCAGTTGTGGTCGTAAGTTGAGGGCTATGCACCAAGACAAATTCCTTGTGTGTGTACAATCACACTTGGCCAATAAAATTCAATTCAATTCAATTCAATTCAATTCAATTCAATTCTATTCTATTCTATTCTATTCTATTCTATTCTATTCTATTCTATTCTATTCTATTCCATTCCATTCCATTCCATTCCATTCCATTCCATTCCATTCCATTCTATTCTATTCTATTCTATTCTATTCTATTCCATTCCTATTTATTCTATTCCTATTTATTCTATTCCATTCCATTCCATTCCATTCCATTCCATTCCATTCCATTCCTATCTATTCTATTCTATTCTATTCTATTCTATTCTATTCTATTCTATTCTATTCTATTCTATTCCATTCCATTCCATTCCATTCCATTCCATTCCATTCCATTCTATTCTATTCTATTCTACCTGTATTATCATAAACTGGTTCACTAGCTGTATCTTTCTACCTAAATCAGGGCTGTCAAACTCAAGGCCCATGGGCCGGATCCAGTCTGCAGGGTGCTTAGATCTGGCCCATGGGGTTGCCCTGGAAACAATGAAGGACCAGCCCGCGGTGCCTCTGACAGCAAAAATGGAGCTCAGGAGAGGGGTCCCATGTGGCCCTCCCAGGGTCCGTTTTCAGCCTCAACAGCCTCCTGCAGCCCTCTGACAGCGAAAATGAAGCTCGGGGACCTCCGTTTTCATTGGCTGAGGGTTGCAGAAGGCCGTCGCAGCCGAAAACGGAGCCTCAACGAGTGACGTCAAGCTGGCCATGCCCACCCCAGCCATGCCCATCTCCCCCCCCCCCACCGAGGTCAAACACAACCCTGATGTGGCCCTCAATCAGGGGTGAAATGCTCCCGGTTCGCTCTTACCTGTCGGTCGCCACAGAGCCGATGGAGGGGGTGGCGTTCGTGGCACGGGGCTGCCCCCGACCGCTTCCCCCGACCGCCTGGATGCCGCCATTTGCATTCTTTTGCCCTCTGTGCATGCAGAACGCTTTGCGCATGCGCAGAAGGCAAAATAATGCAAATGGCGCCGTCCAGGTAGGCGGGGGAAGCCGGCGGGGGCAGCCCTGCACTGCTAATGCCACCCGCTCTATCGGCTCTGCGGCGACCGACAGGTAAGAGCGAACCGGGAGGATTTCACCCCTGCCCTGAATTAAATTGAGTTTGACACCCCTGACCTAGATAGACGTATTTTGGATTTAATTATCGAAATGGAAGTTTGCAATTCAGTGGCGTTTGTTTTGGTTAGAAAACAGCATGGAAAGTGCAGCTGGTTCAGAATCCATCTGCTAAATTGCTGGGCAGAGTGATGAGCATTTTATCCCAACACTTCAGTTGTACATTTAGCCAATGAATCAGCCACTTCCCCTTTCATGCTCTGCCAAGGCTCCGTGTCAGCTGCACGGGCTTCTCATCTGCTTCTAGATCATTCAACATTTGTATTCAGTTAAGATCCTGCAAGGCAGGACGTCTGCAAGAAGGATGGCGTCAAGACGGAATAGGACAACTCGGTGCGGCCAACTCACCACAGCCAACTTGCCGTGGCCAACTCAGCGTGGCCAACTCGGCGCAGCCAACTAGTGGCGGGACAACTCGCTGTGGCCAACTCCTCAGGGTACAATTTAACAATTCAATTTAAGTGCTTCAAATAATTTTAAAAATACTTTAATGATTCTATTCCAACATTTCTTCGATATTAGTGTAACTGTTGTCCTGCAGCTAGTTGTCCCACAGCGAGTTGCCTGTGGCAAGTTGGCTGTGCCGAGCAGAGGTGGGTGGCACATAAATTAACAACCAGTTCGCCCAGCACCGAAAATGTGAGCGCGGGCCTTCCGTGCATGCACGCGGCCTTCTGCACATGCGCTTCGCTCGTCCATGCGCCTTCTGCACATTCGCACGGCTTCAAAAACATGGCTAAATAGGATGGCATAGCGCCGGGGCGGGTGGGCAGGGCCACCCGCAGGTAGCAACTACCGGTTCGCCCGAACCGGTCTGAACCGGCAGCAGCCCACCACTGGTGCTGAGTTGGCCACAACAAGTTGTCCTAAACCTCCATCAACACCCTTCTTAGCGACTTGGCTGATGCAAGGTTGTTTTGGTTGGCCTCCATGAAAAACATCATAATTTTTCATGGCACCTGGAAAACATTTTCTCTGAGCTACTGCAAGCGCCAGTTGAAGCAACCAGAACGAGCCAAGCCAAGTGTTATTACCACCCTCTCAGCAATGGGGGTTGTATTGTATTGATTCACAAAGCAACGATGGCTTTGTCAGAGTGTCGGATCTAATCCCTGGAAAAATTGTGAGTGTGTTGAATTGAGTTCTTTCCTAGATTGGGCACAAGCTAACAGTGATGGCCTGAATACTAAGATTTAGGAAAGACAGAAAGAACCTTGGAATTATTTATAAGTCAGGGGTGTCAAACTGAATTTCTTCGAGGGCCGGATCAGCATTGTAGTTCTCCTCCGTGGGCCGGATGGGGGGGGGGATAGGACAGACGCCTCCTGCAACAAACCGGCATGCGCCCCCCCTGTTTTCAGCTTCGACAGCCTCCGGCAGTCTGCTGGTCAAAACACGGCATGGGGGGCCGTGCAGAGTGCTGCAGGATGCCATCCAGGCTGAAAATGGGGCGTGGAGGGGCGACATGCAGAGGATGGAAGGCTGAGTCAACCTTGAGTGGTCAGGATCAAACTGCTGGTAGTGGGCAGAATTAGCCTGCAATACTACATTTTAACCACTGCGCCATCACGGCTCTTGGTAACAGCTGTGTTACCAAGTCCCTCAAGTGCAGTCACATGACTATGGGGAGGGAGGGACCATCAAAACTTTGGATTCAGGTTGTAATTTCCCTTTTCCAGGAAACTTTGATTGTTCAGGGTACTCCTCAATTTATAACCGGCTGCTTAGTGACTGTTCAAAGTTGTGGAAACAGTCGAAGTTTCCATAACTGTGAACAGTCTCTAAGCAACCGGTTATAAGTTGTGGAATATCTGTAAAAACATATGAAGGAATGAGAACGCTAAATAAAGAAATTGGTTTCAGGAAAAATTAAGTACTGTTTTTCTTTTTTTCTTTCCATTACTTTGGTGGGTGGGTGCCACCAATTGCAAGGGGAAGCAAAATTCATTGATTTTGCAGCCAGTAAAATTGACTTTAGTAACCCAAGTTTTATTTAGCTGCTTGTGACTAAGGGCAGAGCTACCATTTATCTGACAAATGATACTGATCTGGTAACCACTGAATTGTAAAAGTATTTGTCCAGATAAAGATTCTGGGAATGAAGAAAATAAATTATTTTTAGATATGTTTCTTCTTCCTATGCCTTTAATTTTTTTTGATTTATAAATGCTTATTCTTTTTTTTTGTGGGCTGTGTATACACTGCTTAGCCTAAAAAAGGAATAGCATGGTTGATACGTATGCCTGTGTATAATTAAGGAACAGACAGATGAGCTCCCTTACTGATCTGTTACTTTATTTCCTGTGTAATTGGAATAATGGATGTATATGTGCATTGAACGATGATCTTTCCTTTCTCCTTTACTCCTGCCTTGTGACCTACAATGTTAACCTTTGTAGCTCAGATGTGATTGAGGCCAGGAAATGAACATCAATTGCTCACAAACATCCATATGTTACCTCTCTTAATTACTTTGGAATGAAATAAACGAGTAGTTTCTCCTCACATACTACCCCCAGAACCTTCCTGGAAGAAACAAAAAAGCAAAAAAACAACAACACACAAAATGAAATTTTGCACTTGTTCATCCTGGCATCATCTTAGGATCGCAGGACATCCTAGGGCAGCGGTGTCCAAACTTTGGGGCACCAGGGACCGGTTCTGTGGACCAGAGGGGTTTAATGACTGGTCGCTTAGCAACTATTCAAAGTTATGATAAAGGAAAAGGTTTCCCCTGTCCAGTTGTGTCCGACTCACAACTTCATGGTGCTCATCTCCGATACTCAGCCGAGGGAGCCTGCGTTATCTGAGAGACACTTCCGACATCTGTGGCCAGCATGAAAGTATGGAAGGCTGTTACCTTCCCGGCAAAGTGGTACCTATTTATCTACTTGCAATTGCATGCTTTCGAACTGCTAGCTGGGCAGGAGCTGGGGCGCATAAAGGGAGCTGACCCTGTCATGCGACGCTTGGGTCTCGGACTCTGGCTGTCAGCTCACCAGCTGACAAGCTCAGTGTCTTTAACCACTGAGGAATTAGATATGTCTAGTCCAGGGGTGGGCTGCTCTCGAAGTTGCTACCGGTGCACTGCGCACGCATCTCCACGTTTTGTGCATGTGCGTGCATGCTACACGCGTGCACCCCTCACGCAATTTTGCTTCTGCGCATGCACGGAAGGAAAATCTCATGAGGGGACGCACGTGCGTGCGTGATTTTGGCGATTTTTTTGCTTCCGCGCATGCGCAAGAAGCAAAAGAATCCAAAAAATTCTGAAAAAAAGATGGCGATGCGCAACAGACTGGTGAAGATGACAGACCGGTGTTGCGCGCAAATTATGTCATCAGCCAGCCGCTACCGGTGCGGTAGAGTGGACCGAACCCACCACTGGTCTAGTCCAGGGGTCTGCAACCTTAAACACTCAAACTGCAACCTTAAACACTTAAACACTCAAAGAGCCATTTGGACCCATTTCCCAAAGAAAAGAAAACACTGGGAGCCACAAAACCTGGGTGGGTGTGGCCAACTCGACATCACTCACTTCCACCAGTCACAGGACACCCCTAGCCACGCCTACCCAGCCGATCATTAGGGCAGAGAGCCGGTTGTTAAAAAACACAGGGAACCACAAAATCCTTTTGACTTCTCTCTCCCCCTCTCTCCCCCCCTCTCGCAGTATCTCTCTATGTCTTTCTCTCTCCCCCTCTCTCTGTATCTCTCTGTCTCTTCCCCGCTTCTCCATCCCCCTCCATCACCCTTACCTTCTCAGGCCAGGCGAGGAGTGACTGGGAGGGGAGGGCGAGGGGTGGGGCCAGCCAGTGGTGGGATCACCTGACAGGGAGCCACAGCAGAGGGCCCAAAGAGCCGCATGTGGCTCCGGAGCTGCAGGTTGCTGACACCTGGTCTAGTCTAAGGATGAGAAGCACTAGGGATGATATGATAGCAGTCATGGATGGAAACTAATCAAGGAGAAAAGCAACCTAGAACCAAGGAGAAATTTCCTGACACTACAATTAACCACTGGAAGAACTTGCCTCCAGAAGTTGTGGATGCTCCAACACTGGAAGTTTTTAAGAAGAGATTGGACCACCATTTGCCTGAAATGGTATGGGATTACCTGCCTGAGCCGGGGGTTGGACTAGAAGACCTCTAAGGTCCCTTCCAACTCTGATGTTCTGTTATTCTATGCACGCTGCGGCATTAAACAAACTTTAATTCCGTGATCACCTTTGAATAGTGAAAGTGTGTACTTTATATAGCAAAAGCAGCTGATAGCAATTGAGTTTTTCAGAGTTACGTTCAGGGATAATTTTGGAATTCCGTCCCGTTTGCTTTCTGTCCAAAATTGGGAGGGCTGGAGGGGTGGGTTTAGAGAAGAGCTGTGATTAGAATTTGCTATTAGAACCCCTAATTTGCAATATGAGAGCTCATTTGGTGAATGGCGGCTACCAAAAGGGTCCCAGGCAGCTGTTTTCTGCACAGGGAAGCCAAGATATTCCTTTTATAGTTTGTTTGACCTTGACAAGACGGCTTGCCACGTATGGCTGGCTCACTCGCAGTGATGCAGATAAGAAAACACAGCTCTTGCATTTACATGGGCAAAAACAGCTATTTCGAATCGATCTTGGAATTGCCCGGTGGTGAAAAGCTTGCTCAGGAATTGTTGAATGCATTGTGCTACGGTTCCGAGCTTCACTAAATTGAATGAAGAGTCTAAATTTCTTCCCAGCCCCTCCCCCCCGCCCCCCCCCCCGGCCCCCTGTTTTATGCAGGCAGAAGAGTGAAAGCTTTATTGCTAATAAATAAAAATAATTGTCAATTGTTTATTGCATATTTAAGTATGTACCGCAGGCTTTATTAACAGAGTCCCCAATGGACTGGGGTTTTGTTCATATTTGGAGCTCCGAAAAAAAGGTTTTATTGATCATACATTTTCATACAAAATGATCTAAGGTGCTTTTGAAAATCCTTTAAAATTGGCTGGCAGTCTTCAAAGAAAACCAGGGCATGTCTGCAGGAACAGCCCCAATTGTTACTATTTATTATTTTATTTTATTTTATTTATTTATTTGTCAAACATGTATAGGATAGTAGTAGTTTGTATAAACATAAGTAAAAAGTAACAATAAAAGAGGACAATAGGACAGTAGGACAGGGACGGTAGGCACAGTGGTGCGCTTATGCACGCCCCTTACAGACCTCTTAGAAACGGGGAGAGGTCGACTGTAGACAGTCTAAGGTTAAAGTTTTTGGGATTTGGGGAAGAAATCACAGAGTCAGGTAGTGCATTCCAGGCATTGATCACTCTGTTGCTGAAGTCGTATTTTCTGCAATCGAGTTTGGAGCGGTTTACATTTAGTTTGAATCTATTACGTGCTCGTGTATTGTTGCGGTTGAAGCTGAAGTAGTCATTAACAGGAAGAACATTTTGGTATATGATTTTATGAACTACATTTAGATCAGATCGGAGGCGACATAGTTGTAAATTGTCTAATCCCAGTATTTCAAGTCTGGTGGAATAAGGTATTTTGTTGTGAGCGGAGGAGTGAAGGACTCTTCTTGTGAAATATTTCTGGACTCTCTCGATTGTATTTATGTCTGATATGCAGTGCGGGTTCCAGACAGGTGAGCTGTATTCTTGAGCAATTCCACTCACTTTTCTTTCTTTTTTTTTTCATATCCAGAGCTTTCTTGCTTTGGAAAGACTTCTGTTGGAAGAAATGTCCATCTGGGTTCAGTTTCCAAGTGGGGAGAAAGACACTGGAAACATGGAGGCTGATTGGAAAGATGGTTTAATGGTGGACAGGACCACATGGTTTGAGGTCCTGGGCAATTGAGCACATGGATGAGAGAGAGAGAGAGAGAGAGAGAGAGAGATTTATACCCTCTCTTGGGCTTTGAACTTGCTTCCTGTTCCTGTGAAAAAAATGTATTCTGATTGGTTGTCAGACTCCCATGGGGCCATGCAGGGGTAACTTTGTAGGTTATCTTGAGTCCCAGGCTTGGTTGAATCTTGCTGGGTGATGTAATGAAGGGGCGCGGACTGAGCAGGCTTATGAAACTTATGGAGTTTCTGCTCTGTGAAGTTCATCAAAGCCCCACGCTTGTTTCATGAGCATTGTCACGCAAATGAAAAGGGGTGGAGCTTCAATCACATGATTGTGGCTGCCATTTTGACTTGTTTGACCCTTCCCTGAAGACACCACAGCTGCTGTGGCCTAGAGGTGGAGCTCTTGTCTCACAATCAGGAGGTTGTGAGTTCGATCCTAGGTAGAGGCAGATGTATGGTCTCCTGCTTGGGCAGGGGGTTGGACTAGATGACCTGCAAGGTCCCTTCCAACTCTGTTAATCTATTAAACCCCTGGTTCCCACAATTGCATTTAGCAGGATTGTCTTCCCACATCCAGACATCCTTAGATTTGTTTAATAATGATCCCCCCCCCCATTTTTATGATAGATGAGTCTGGCATACTGTATCACTGATGCCTATAGTAAGAATATTTGACAAAAAAAGAAAATACAGTATATAAGAATATAGTAGCAAGGATTTAAGCTTTAAATTAGTAACTCAAATGTCTAAATGAATAATATCATTTAATGATCGTTAATGTTAGTGTTGTTTTATTTATTGCTTATTAAATGTATATACTTCCTTTCTGCTTATATAAGCACTCAGGGTATTTTGCAACAATAAATCAAGAGACAAATAGAAAACCTGGCGGTAAGATCATCACAATTAAAATAAAAATTAAAGTCAACTCCATTAAAATCGCTTAACAAATTAATCTCTTCTTAATTGAGTTTTTGTGATAGTGCTTAAAATGTTTGCAATAAATTTGTAAATACTGTAAATAAATAACAGTAAAATAATTAAAAATAAAAATACATAATTATTTATTTAAAAATAAATTAATAAAATGCTCAAGTTGTCCTTTGGTTCATTTCCTATTCTTCCCTTCCCCAAATAAAAATTATATTATGTATGGTTTAATGTTTCTCCCGTTCTTCTAAATTTTGCTCTTGATTGAAACTGACGTCCCTCTATAGTGCCTTCATTCATTCATTTATTTTATTTATTTATTAGTTTGTCAAACATGTACAAGATAGCAAGTGTAAATATAAACACTGGAAATGAATGAAAGAAATGAATACAAATAAATGGAAACAGTAGGACAGGGCACGCTGGTGCACTTATGCATGCCCCCTTTACGGACCTCTTAGGAATGGGGTGAGGTCCACGGTAGACAGTTTAAGGTTGAAGCTTTGAGGGTTTGAGGATGTAACAACGGAGTCGGGTAGAACATTCCAGGCATTGATCACTCTGTTGCTGAAGTCGTATTTTCTGCAATCGAGTTTGGAGCAGTTTACCTTGAGTTTGTACCGATTGTTTGCCCGTGTATTATTGAGGTTGAAGCTGAAGAAGTCATTGACAGGTAAGACGTTGTAGCAGACAATTTTGTATACTATGCTTAGATCAGACACAGGCGGCACAGTTCCAGATTGACCAAGCCCAAAATTTCAAGCCTGGTGGCGTAAGGGATTCTATTGTGAGTAGAGGAGTGGAGTACTCTTCTCGTGAAATACCTCTGGATCCGCTCAATCGTATTAATGTCCGATATACAGTGTAGATTCCAGGCAGACGAGCTATATTCAAGGATTGGTCTGGCAAAGGTTTTGTATGCCCTAGTTAGCAATACAATGTTACTGGAGAAGAAGCTTCGCAAAATTTGGTTAACTTAATGCGTTTTTGGCAATGCTGTTACAGTGAGCTCTGGGGCTTAGATCGTTTGAGATGAGTACTCCAAGATCCTTGACAGAGTGAGGGTCATCTACGAGGTCGTTTCCGCCCAACTTATTTTTGGTGTTCTGATTTTTGTTGGCAATGTGTAGGACAGAGCATCTGTTAGTTGAGATTTGGAGTTGCCAATTGCGCAACCATTCTGACACATGGTCAAGGTCGCTTTGTAGGGCAGCAGCATTGTCAGTGGTGTTGAATAATTTTACGTCATCAGCGAAGAGGACGCAGCCGCTTTTAATATGATCGCATAGGTCAGGTGTCATCAACCTGCTGCTCCGGAGCAGCATGCGGCTCTTTGGGCCCTTTGCTGTGGCTCCCTGTCGGGAGATCCCACCACTAGCTGGCCCCGCCCTTCACCCTCCTCTCCCAGTCACTCCTCGCCTGGCCTGAGAACGTAAGGGCGATGGTGGGGGATGGAGAAGCAGCCAGGGCAGAGACAGAGAGATACAGAGAGGTGGGGAGAGAGAGACATAGATACAGAGAGAGGGAGGGAGGGAGAGGGAGAGAAAGAGAGAGAGATGTCAAAAGGGTTTTGTGGTTCCCGGTGTTTTTTAATAACTGGTTCTCTGCCCTAATGACCAGCTGGGTAGGCGTAGCTTGGGTGGGTCATGTGACTGGTGGACGTGAGTGACGTTGAGTTGGCCACGCCCACCCAGGTTTTGTGGCTCCCGGTGTTATCTATTCTGTGGGAAACGGGTCCAAATGGTTCTTTGAGTGTTTAAGGTTGCAGACCCCTGGCATAGGTCGTTGATGTAAAGCAGAAAGCGTGTAAGTCCTAGAACGCTGCCTTGGGGGACATCGCTGTGTCATTTTTTGCTATTCAGCAATAGATCAGGAATGATCTATTGTGCGGATAGTTTATAGAAAAGAAGAGATTTCTCAAATCTTCAGGGACTCCAGATATTGTTGGATTTCAGTTCTCATTATTTGTTGCGGATCACAGGAGCTGAAATTTAACACATCTGGCGGGCATCAGGTTGGTGAAGAAACTTGCATTAAAAGTTTAAAACAGGAATCCAGTTTGATCAAAGAACCCAATGTCATACTGATAACTACCACCAGATGGTTAGACCCAAACATCTTTGAACCTGTCAGAGTCTTTAAATCTTCATTTATTAGCACAGACAATATAGCGTGCATCTAGTGTAGATAAGATTATTTTACTTAATACATAAATCTATTCCAATGATAGATTTGTGTATCTGTGTTGAAAAAAAATTAGAGAGCGAGAAAAGATTATCTTCATACAGGTAGTCCTCGACTTACAACAGTTCGTTTAGTGACCATTTGAAGTTACAGCAGCACTGAAAAAAGTGACTTGCGACCGTTTTTCACACATACGACCATTGCAGCATCCCCATTGTCACGGGATCAAAATTCATAGGCAACTGACTCATATGTCAGGCCGAAGCCATGTTTGAGTAGAGACTTCGGCCTGCCACACTTGATGCTTTAGAATGTCTTATTACTGAGGGGAATTTGGGAGGGGCCGTTGCATGACCATTGTAGGCATGTAGCCATAACAAATTCCCCTTAGGTTTTCAAGGTCATCCTTTGTCCAGCACCTGGCCGGAAGCTGCAGGGAGGACCGGACACATTGGCAGAAGGAGACTGGTCAACGTGATGAACTTGTGGGTGTGGGAACAAGGGAATGAACTTTAAACTGGGTGGAGAAACCCTCGTAGCTTTAGATTCGGGTTTCTCACAGATGTGCCAACATGGCTCTGCTAATAAATTGGAACTTTGATGAAGACTTTGCCTCAGACTCTGATTTAGTTTTGGATGCTATTTGGAACCCTGACATATTTATTGCGGTTGTACCCTGTTTCCCCCCAAATAAGACATCCCTTGATAATAAGCCCAATCGGGCTTTTGAGTGCATGGCAATAAGGCCAAGGGCTTATTTCAGGGTTCAAAAAAATATAAGACAGGGCCTTATTTTCGGGGAAACACGTAGTGTCTCAGAGTCATTTTGCGACCTTCTGACAAGCAAAATCAACGGGGAAGCCCGTTAACAACTGTGTTACTAGCTTAACAACTGCAAGGATTCACTAAATAACAGGAGCAGGAAAACTCATAAAATGGGGTAAAATTCACTTTAAAATGTCTCCGTTAACAACAGAAATGTTGGCCTCAACGGAGGTCGTAAGTTGAGGATTACCTGTAATGAGAAACAAACCTAATGGAAATCCAAGGCCACAAGATAAATCTACCTTGTCATTTTGTGAGAGTTAATGGCCCGGTGGTAATATAATTTTTGTGATTATGTATTATAATCAGAGAGGAAAAACTGATAAGTAGGCAAGACTCGGGAGTGGGAGAGATGGAGGACAAGGAACGAATATTAACAGTTCTGCTACTTTCCTCCTATACGTTTTCTCTGCTATAAATTCACTTCTTCCAAACTGGAGCTTATTTTTATAAAATCATTGCAGATATCACGTCTATCTTAATGGCAACACCCGGCTGACCTTAATTGACCTCAAAAAAGCTCAGAACGATTAGACCTGGGTTTGTATTGGGGACAAGGAGGCCATCAGATATAGGCAGTCTTCGACTTATGACCCCAGTTGAGCCCAGAAATTAGGTTGCTAAGTGAGAAATTTGTTAAGCGAGTTTTGCCTCCTATTACGATCTTTCTTGCCACAGTTGTTAAGTGAATAACTGCAGTCGTTAAATTAGTCAAGATGGTTGTTAAGTGAACCAGGCTTCCCCCATTGACTTTTCTTGTCAGAAAGTCACAAAAGGCGATCACGTGACCCTAGGACACTGCAACAGTCATAAATATGAACTGATTGCCAAGCATCGGAATGTAAATCACGTGACCACGGGGAACATGCAACAGTCATAAGTGTGAAAAACGGTCATCAGTCACTTTTTCAGTGCCATTTGTAACTTCAAACGGTCACTAAATGAATGATTGTAAACTGAGGACTCCCTGTATTCATATTATACTTAATTTGGTCTTTTTCTATTGTGAGCTGTCCAAAGTCATTCTGCTAGTGAAGCTGCTGTGTTGGGGTTCCTCAGTTTACTGACATTGATCCGTTTCATCACAGTTTTGTTTCCCTGTGGACGTCTCTTTGGCTTGATGTCAGTGGTGGGTTCCTGCCAGAGCTGTCCGGTGCATAGCTCCGGTAGAGAGCGGCTGATTGCGCAATTTGCACGCGACTGCACCGGAGCCGTCTTTGCCGGTCCGTCGCGTGCGTCGCCATCTTTTTCTGAGAATTTTTGGGTGATTTTGCTTCTGCGCATGCGCGGAAGCAAAATCTCGCCAAAATCTTGTGAGGGGACGCGCACAAGAGATTTCGGCGCGATTTTGCTTCTGCACATGCGAGGAAGCAAAATTGTGCCGAAATCTCTCTCTCGCGCGCGTCCCCTCACAAGATTTTGGCGAGATTTTGCTTCCGCGCATGCGCAGAAGCAAAATCGCGTGAGGGGGCGCATGTGCGTAGCGAGCAAGCGCCCCCCCGAAACGTGGAGATCCGCGCGCAGCGCACCGGCATGGGTAAGTGAGCAACCCGCCCCTGCTTGATGTGAAAGCTTAATTTGGGGATGATGAGTCTATGGTCAGTCCAACAGTCAGCACTCGGCATGGCCTCATACGTGATACTTGAAAACGGGTTTTAAAAATACCAAATGAGTGGAAAAAACCAAGTTCCATATGTGTGCAGGAAAAAACCTGTCGACATTAAATGACTTTGCCTCGTCAGAAGTGAGCCTGGTGATGAACTGGCTCACCCTAGCCTTGCTAATAAACTTTGCATTTATGTGCGTTTATTCAAGGCTCAGACTGTTCTCAGGGTAGATCAGTAGTCAGACTTCCAGCAAAGGAAAAACAAACTTATTTTCTGAGAAAAGACAAAGTGTGATGTGACAACTCCCAGAGAGTCAGTAAGGAAAATCAAGTTCTTTGGGAAATTTTAGTCTTTTCAGATTTTAGGGGGGAAACTAGTCTGTCAGGACAATAAATAGATGAAAAGTAATTCTGCATGGTGACAATGGCTGAGTAAAATACCTTATATCTCCCTTGGGTTTAGTGACTTTGTTTTCATTTGCCGGACTAGTTCTGACTGGTTATTTCATTTAATATTCCCTTTTGGTTCTCCCTACCACAGAGTAGGTACATTTATTGCATGGGTATAGATGCCATTTTTGACTTTTTTGGCCATTCTTTGTGGAATGGTCCCATTGTTCTGAAGTGCTGAAGTGTTTGAAATAGCTACCATAATGATAAAATCTTGCTTTATATAGATAGTTAAATTCTTCCAGGAAAATTGATGGAGAAAAGGTATTCTTTCCGGCTTGGAATCTCAATTCTTTTGCAGTGGCAAAGCTGCATTATTCATTTCCATTGTCCTCATGTTAATTTTCTGAAAATTAACACACGCATTTACAAAAAAACCAGCGAGTCACCCAGAACAAGATTAATATGTGCAATTATTTTTCTGCAAAGGAAAACCTGTATAGCACAAAATCACATCTCCAACATTTTGAGCACCGCATCTTTTCCAATTAGCAAAATCCCTCATTTTTTTCCGCCCCTCAGAAGACATAAATATGCGCCGTGAATTAAAGTAATATTTTTATTAAGTGAATGTAATTGTAAAACTAATGAAATGTGATGTATAAATGCTAAAATCATCTTCCATTAATGTTTAATGCGCTGATAGTTCCAATTCCTTATTTCATGGCTCCCTGTATTACTGGACATCCAATTTTAGTATATCTAACCATCATTTGTAAATAATAACTATGGAATTATTATTTCATTAAAAAAACATTGTAAATCGCCTAACACTGTACTAAAGGGGATTGATTATGAGCTTTAAGGCTGCAGATGGATCCATATGTAAATCTCCATTTAAGATTTTGCCACTCTGAACTATTCAACAAAGATACAGTACATAATGTTGAATATTCAACCGGTTGTGTTGCAATTCTTCAAAAACCAGAAATTCTATTTATTAATCTGTTCTAGGGGATATATTCTGCCCTTGGTTTTCTAACCAGAGGGATGCCTGCCAGGGGCGGGTGCCTAATTTTTTTACTACCACTCTGTGGGTGTGGCTTATTTTGTGGGTGTGGCTTGCCAGCCATGTGACCGGATGAGCGTGGCTTCTCGGATTGCTGAAGGGAGGGGAACTGAGATAGGTCCTGCTGCCCATTCCCCCTCCCCTCAGCAGCTCGAGAAGCCTCAAACGTGCGAAAATGCCTAGGATCATCACCGCGCGTTCGTGGCTTCTCGGACTGCTGAAGGGAGGGGAATGGAGATAGCTCCTGCCACCCGTTCTTTCAGCGTCTCACGCGCTCCCTCAGCCATCCTCGCCTGCTTGGACTCACTGTGGGGTAGGAAAGCAGCAAATGAGCAGTGCCGAAACCTCGGCTTCTGGGCATGCACAGAAGAATTTTTTTAAAAAAATTAAAAAAAAATTTTTTTAAATGGAGGCACCCAGGCACCGGCAACCAACCACACCGGTACTGTGACATCACCAGCAGGCCGCTACCGGTGCTATAGAGTGGACCGCACTGGTAGGAACCCACCACTGATGCCTGCCTTGCTGCTTTCAAGTCTAAATTCCCCCACAATATTAAGCTTATTCATAGGAGGGGAACCCGTGTGACATTCTGCATTAATTACAGCTAATATTTCCATTTCATTTGAAATCTGAAGTCTTTTGAAACGGAAACCAATGTTTGCCCTCCTGGTTCTCCAATCTCTAAACCCTGTTATTTTTCTACCTCACATTCCAGTATTTTACTGAATGGGTACATTTGCAACCACAAATGCTCTTTTTGAAAATAGGATTTTTTTAAAAAAAAAATATAAATTGTAGCACCGCCAGTAGTGGTAATAATGGCTATTGTTATAACAATACCACAAAAAAGGAATGATGGACTAAAGTCTTGTAATTATGCTGGTTTCTCCCCCACCTCTCCAGATGAAAGAATTTTATTTGAATTTTAACACCTGCACAAAGTAATCTGAATGAGTCCCCGTAGATTCAAGATGTACCTATTAATAAATACGTGGAAATGACACTTGGATAAACCAATGAAGGAGACACATGGGATTTACAGCCAATATTCTTGCTTCTCAGTCACAACTGTATTAGCCTATTTAACATGAAAACGAGAGATTTTTGCCTGCTTGGTGTGTTCTTTGTTGAGTTATTCAAACCAATATCTTAAGCAAACTTAAACTCTAATATATTTATGATGTATGACTTTTCATGGTCTATAGCTCACAAAATGCCTCTAGAGCAGATCTGCAACAGCTGGAAGTTCAGAACTTCCCTAAAAATTCTTTTGCTGTTCCTCTTGCCTACAAGTACAATGATATTTATTTATTTATTTATTTATTTATTTAGTGAGATTTATATACCGCCTCACAGTGCAAGCACTCTCTAAGCGGTTTACACCAGTAAGCAATGTATATTTATTTTGCCCCCAACAATCTGGGTCCTCATTTTACCTACCTCGGAAGGATGGAAGGCTGAGTCAACCTTGAGCCGGTGAGATTTGAACC
This sequence comes from Diadophis punctatus similis, assembly GCA_023053685.1. Lineage (NCBI taxonomy): Eukaryota > Metazoa > Chordata > Lepidosauria > Squamata > Dipsadidae > Diadophis > Diadophis punctatus. The sequence goes on from JALIGW010000006.1 coordinate 65,270,206, forward strand.
GCTGACCTGTGGATCACAGTCAGCTAAAGTGGCCTGCAGTACTGCCTCTAACCGCTGCGCCACCTCGGCTCTGAAATGTTATAATATGAAAGAATCTTGAAATGTTTTGTTTAATAACAGATATTCCTTTGGCCCAAGCAGAAAGCTGCCTCAGCTTAAGCTCTGACAACTGAAATGAAGTTAATAAACCAATAAAAACATTTTAAAAATAATAATTGAGTTCAAGTCTGCAGCATTTCAATGGGGAGATGCTCTCCATAATCCGCTGATTTTCCCATGCCATTCCCATGCAGTTTCCCCAATCAACAATTCAAATGCATTAAAAGCTGAGGGTTACAGGAACTGGGCATGGCTAGTCTAGTGAAGAGAAGGACCAGGGGAGACATGATAGCACTCTTCCAATATTTGAGGAGCTGCCACAGAGAGGAGGGGGTCAACCTATTTCTCAAGGCACCCGAAGGCCAGACAAGGAATAATGGATGGAAGCTGATCAAGGAGAGATTCAATCTAGAAATAAGGAGAAATTTTCTGACAGTGAGAACAATCAACCAATGGAACAGAAGTTGCCTTCAAAAGTTGTGGGAGCTTCATCCCTGGAGGCTTTCAAGAAGAGACTGGACTGCCATCTGTCAGAAATGGTGTAGGGCAGGGGTGGCCAAGCTATGGTTCTTTGAGGACTTGTGGACTTCAACTCCCAGAATTCCTGAGCCAGCCATGCATGCATGGCTAGCTCAGGAATTCTGGGAGCTGAATCCACAGGTCCTCAAAGAACCATAGTTTGGCCACCCCTGGTGTAGAGTCTCTTGCTTGAGTGGGGGGTTGGACTAGATGACCTACAAGATCCCCTCCAGCTCTGTTAATCTGTTAACTATCTGTTAACCCTGAAGCTACAGTGCTGACCAAAAAGAGATTAACCAAATTTGATTCTCTGCCTCCTTGTTCCTGAGGGCACTTGAGGCTAGCAGAGAAAGCCAACAGGGTTTGATAGGATCAACCAGGGGTGAGTTCTAACTTACCTCACTGACGGTTTGCTTCTTCCCGCGCCACATGGCCGCGCCTTGTGGGTGCGTGCGTACTTTGCGTGCGCGCACATGCACAATGCCATTTTTTAAAAAATCCCCCCCCCAAAAGCCGAAAACAAGACAGCGACGCATGCGCAGTGCTGGAAATTTGGCTTCTGCACATGCTCAGAAGAAAAAAAAACCAGAAAAAAATTTCCCCCAAATTTTTTCCCAGAAAAATAAAAATAAAAATTCAAAAAAAATTCAAAAAAAAAGATTGCAGCGTCCACGGACCAGCACTGACGAAACCGGTTCCGTGACATCATCGTGATGTCACCAGCGGGTTGCTATCAGTTCGGGCGAACTGGTCCAAACCGGAAGGAACCCACCTCTGGGATGAACCCAACAATGTCCAATCAGATGAGAAATCATAGGAAGTTTGGTCTAGTGATTAAATCACCAGGCTAGAAATCAGGAGACTGCGAGTTCTAATCCTGCCTTAGCCGTGAAATCCAGTTGGGTGACTTTGGGCCAGTCACTCTCTTTCAGCCCGATCCACCTCATAGGGTTGTTGTTGTGGGGAGAACAGAAGGAAAAATGGCGTACTAGATGTGTTTGCTGCTTTCTGTTGTTTATAAAAGGCGGGATACTTTTTTCAGTGGCATTATAGCCTTGAACAATCACAACATGAACTGTTGCAAGTTGAGGACTACCTGTATAAAGGCAGGATATAAAAATTAAATAGATATAGTAGTCATGGCAGATAGTATGAAGCAAAACGGTCATTTAAACAGGAAGGAGAAGGACGGGCCTTTAGATAATACCGCTGAGTCTTTCCGGCAACTTAAAGCTTCGTGGAGGCTGACAAAATAGATAACACATGGCTAACTCTCCCTGCCTTGTCTGTTTTTGAAATCTTTGACTTGTGCAAACCTGGAAAACTGGAGATTTATCTCCTGAGTCAAAGGGTGATGTCAGGGTTACGTCTTGTATTTAGGAATAAGGTGTAGGTGATCTTATGAAATCAGACTCGGCTTTATTAGGAATTCTGGGCGATGCGAAGCAAGCTCTCCGAGTTAGAAATCAGAATACCTCACTTGGCCTGTGATACAATGAAGGGTTGGGCTATTGCAGTGTTTTTCAACCTTATCAACTTTAAGATGTGTAGACTTCAACTCCCAGAATTCCCTAGATAGCCATGGCTGTGAGGACTTGTATCTATTTCACCATTTGGAACAGGGACGGGTTCCTAATTTTTTTACTACCACTCTGTGGGCGTGGCTTATTTTGTGGGTGTGGCTTGCCAGCTATGTGACCGGGTGGGCGTGGCTTCTCAGACTGCTGAAGGGAGGGGAACTGAGATAGGTCCTGCCGCCCGTTCCCTATCCCCTCAGCAGCTCGAGAAGCCTCGAACGTGCAAAAATGCCTAGGATCATCACCGCGCGTTCGTGGCTTCTCGGACTGCTGGAGGAAGGGGAACTGAGATAGGTCCTGCCGCCCATTCCCCCTCCCCTCAGCAGCTCGAGAAGCCTCGAACGTGCAAAAATGCCTGGGATCATCACCGCGCGTTCGTGGCTTCTCGGACTGCTGACGGGAGGGGAATGGAGATAGCTCCTGCCGCCCGTTCTTTCAACGTCTCACACGCTCCCTCAGCCATCCTCCCCTGCTTGGACTCACTGTGGGGTAGGAAGGCAGCGCATGAGCAGTGCCGGAAGCTTGGCTTCTGGGCATGCACAGAAGAAAATTTTTTAAAAAAATTAATTTTTTTTAAAAAAAATGGCGGCGCCCAGGCACCGGCAACTGACCGCACCTGTACTGTGATGTCACCAGCGGGCCGCTACCGGTGCTATAGAGTGGACCGCACTGGTAGGAACCCACCACTGATTTGGAACCAATAGCCCAGCATTTCTCAATTTTAGCAACCTTAAGATGTGTGGACTTCAACTTCCAGAATTCCTCAGCCAGCCTGTATCTATTTCACCATTTGGAACCAATAGCCCAGCATTTCTCAACTTTAGGGATTTTAAGTTATGTGGACGTCAACTCGCAGAATTCCCATGCAAGCTGGCTACCTAAACAGACAAATGAAAGGAAAAGAAAAAATAAGTTTCTTTCTTTCTTCTCCTTACTTCCCTGAATCTCCAAAACTGAATATGTTTCAAAGTCATGTAGATGTTTTTCCCCACCAGATTGGCCAGTAAAAATCTCAGTACATTTCCCTGTTCTATCTGCCAAGCCATCAGCTGTTGCTTTATGTAATCTGAAGCTAGTAAAATAAATGTCAATCAATTGTAGCGCGTCCTGTCTAAAAACAAGCTTTTCCGCTATAAAACCACCAAGGAGGTGGCATTGGGAAAGTACAAATAAATACCTTTCTGACCTTCAGAAACCTAAAGCAAAATAATAATAATAATAAAATAAACATGAAACCTTCCATGCAAATAATTATGAAATTGTTTTGACTTCCTAAATCATCCCACAGAAAGGACCAAAGGGGCTTCCAATGGAACAAAAGTTGCCTTCGGAAGTTGTGGGAGCTTCATCACTGGAGGCTTTCAAGAAGAGATTGGACTGCCATTTGTCAGAAATGGTGTAGGGTCTGCTGCTTGGGCGGGGGGTTGGACTAGATGACCTACAAGGTTCCTTCCAACCAGTAGTGGGTTCCTACCGGTGCGGTCCAGACCGCCGTTCCGGTAGGGACCCGCCGATTGCGCAATTTGCCTGCGACAGCTCCGGTGCCGTCTTCGCCAGTCTGTCGCGCGATGCCACCTTTTTTTCAAATTTTTGGCCTTTTTTTGCTTCCTGCGCATGCGCGGAAGCAAAATCTTGCAAGGGGATGCACGCGCGTGTGAGATTTTGGCGATTTTTTGCTTCTGCGCATGCACGGAAGCAAAAAATTACAGAAATCGCACGCACGCGTGCGTCCCCTCACGAGATTTCAGTGATTTTTTGCTTCCTGCGCATGCGTGGAAGCAAAATTGCACGAGGGGACGCACACACGTAGCGATTTTGCATGCATGCAAAACATGATGATGCACGTGCAGCACACTGGTAGCCAGGTAAGAGGAACCCACCCTTGCTTCCAACACTATTAATCTAAGAGGGATGAACATCAACATCAAATCAATCAAAGACGCACTCCTTTTAAAGTGTGAGGGGTTCCCGGTACTCTCTGAGCCTGGTTGTTTTCTTGCAGACGTTTCATTACCAAACTAGGTAACACCATCAGTGTTCTGACCACAGCACCAGTGCTCTTTTAAAGTGTGTTGCATACATTACACAGATGTAAGAGAGGGCTGGGCTTTGAGCACCCAGTTGGGTCTATTATTTATCAAATGGGAAATCATTTATCAAAGAGAGGTCCAATTCAGAATTAAGGAGAAATTTCCTTTGAGGGAGAACAATTATTTAGTGGAATGGCTTGCCTCCAGAAGTTGTGGGTGTTCCATCACTGGATGTTTATAAGAAGAGATTGTGACAACCATTTGTCTGAAATGGCACAGGGTCTTCTGCTTTAGCAGGGGGTTGGACTAGAAGACCTCCAAGGTCCCTTCCAACTCTGTTATACTATAATTCTGTAATTCTGAGTCTGTTGACACTACCCACTGCAGATAAGGGAGGGCATCTTTGCTAACATTTTCCATAGTTGCAAGTATTTTATTGTGTGTATGGGAGAGAAGCTGTGCATTTCCAGTCTTTTATTTATTTAAATGAGAGTTGCTTAGACACATCCACAATCTAGCTTTTCATCTTCACTGATAGAGGACGGGGAAGTGAATAAGAAGTGTTTCCACAGCTCTCCAACTCAAAGAAGCAGCTAGCTTGTTCTGGTTTAATGAGGAATTAAAATAATTGGATGAAACATGAGTTTGGATGGTTATATATGCCACGTAGAATTCTGGAGATACAAATCTGAAATACGTTTTTTTACAACCATGTAAGGAACCCAAATTGTTTCTTTATGTACAGTTCTGACATCTTGCCTTTCACAGGCTATATCTCATTTTGAAAATCCAGTTATGAGCCTGAGATGAAGAATGTCATTCTGAACATAGACTGCGTGATCTGAACATGTGAACCAAATTTCATTCTGATTATCTTCAAATTATGATGAGACGTGTCAATATATTAAATAATGCTTTCAGTTTGAAGAGATGCATTCTCAAACCCCAATCCCAGGAGTCATGCAAACAAAAAGCAGGCCACGTTTTTTGTTCCCTCACACACAGAAAAAAAAAGGGGGGGGTTATAATCTAAAAGAAGACAGGTTAAAGCACCAGCTAAGAATATAAAATGTTCTCCGGTAGCAATTTGCATTAGAAAATGCCTCGTTTGCATTTTTATTGCAAAGTGTTTTGAGAAAAACCTAGATTCTGCAGGAAAAAGAAAAAATACTTAAGACTCCAGGCCTGACAATGTCACTGAAGAGTAAGTCTCACTGAAAGTATACCAAAGGTTGATTTATGAGGGAAATGCATGACATGGCAATGAGGTGATGTATCTTTCCGTTCCCCTGACTGAAATCCGAGAGACCACAGATCGTCATTTTTCATAGCCTCCAGGATCACAGGTGGGTTCCTACCGGTGCGGTCCGGTGCTGGCGCTCTGGTAGCAGCCCGCTGATGACGCAATTCAGGCGTGATGGCTCTGGTGCCGTCTTTCCCGGTCTGTGCGTGCCGCCATCTTTTTTCGGGTTGAAATGTCCTTCTGCGCATGCGTGGAAGTAGAATTGGCGCTTTTTTCCTGGTTTGGATGGCTTCTCAGCTGTGTTTCGGCTTCAAATTTCCTTCTGTGCATGCGTGAAAGTAGAATCGCGCGGTGGGACACACGCACACGCGAGACAGACCATTTCTGACATATAATAATAATAATAATAATAATAATAATAATAATAATAATAATAATAATAATAATAATAATAATAATAATAATAATAGCCTTTATTGTCATTGTACATCATATATACAACGAAATTGGTTATGATGATGGCTTCTTCTAGTTTAGATACAACTTATACTTCCCTTAGCTTGTCAAGCATAACACTTTCTTCTTCTCACTATTATATGCCCAAAGTATGTGAGTTTTCCCTCCTAGCCTCAAGACAGCATTCAACTTTCAATTGCTCCAGAACTCTTTTTGGTAGTCCACAGTAATTTTAGTAACTTTCTCCAACTCTGTAATTCAAATTTTCTCCTTCAGTCTTTCTCAATTTTCAGCCTTCCCTGCTACTCATTATCTCTTAAAAACCACTGTTTTAATCTGGTTTTATATTCCTTCAGAAAACAAGCCAATTTGGAAAAAGAAAACAGAAACTGGAAAGAATTACAAAAAAATTCAGCCTGCGTCTTCCTAAACAACTTATGTTGAGTTTATTAATGTTAATTGAACTATCTTACAGCATTTGGTAGTCATTTTTAGTTGAGAACACAGGAATAGCTTTTCTGGAGTGTAAAAAAAAATCTATGAATTTGAAGAACTCCTTTGAGAAAGAGAGAGGGTTTTGAGAGAAATACATGCTTCTAATTTGGAAGCTGAAAAGAGGAGCAGGAATACCCCCATCTGAATTTCCAATGGCTAACCAAGTCAATTCTGTTTTAGATTCTTCCCAGGAAATCCAACACATTCCATCCAGATGTTTAATAATAATTTCTAGACTTCCCAGAAAGAGGCTCCCACTCAAAGAGAATGTCATGTTCAAAGCTACACATGACAAAAACAGAGAGGTTACATGCAAGCCAGAAGTTAAAGCAGCTGTAGCTAATAATTGCTTTGTCTGCTTTTCTGTCGGAATATGTAGGAGAAGAAGTGATTCCAGGGGGCGGAATCAAAAGAGGAATTAGCCTAGAATCGTTACGTAGCCACAAATGGACTACATCCAGCCCTTTTTGAATTCAGTTGACCCTTATCTACGAAAAACTAGTGCTAACAGTTCAGTAGAGATAGTCCACCTACGATCACAATGAAGCCCAAAATGTACGTTGCTAAGCGAGATAGTTAAGTGACCTTTGCCCCATTTTATGACTTTTCTTGCCACAGTTGTTAACTGAATCACTGCAGTTGTTAAGTTAGTAACAGTGCCGAGGTTGAGAAACACTAGATTAAGTTGTTAAGTAAATCTGGCTTCCCCAATGACTATATTTGTCAGAAGGTTGCAAAAGGTGATCACATGACCCAGGGAACACTGCAACCGTCATAAATATGAGTCAGTTGCCAAGCATCTGAATTTTGATCACATGACCATGGGGATGCTGCAACAGTTTTAAGTGTGAAAAAAGGTCATAAGTCACTTTGAATAGTCAGTAAACGAATAGTTGTAAATTGTAAATTGAGGACAACCTGTAGATTCCTGTGCATAGGTGTAAATCACATGGAACTTTACGTATGAAGTTGGGCTTTCGCGCTTGACATAATGAAAGATAAACATGTAAAAAGTACATAACCATAGGAAAAGGAAATCCAATTTTTTATCTTTAGTGGGAATGCTGTGAAGAAGATATGGGCAACCTGTAACTTTTGTTCTGCAACTCCTGAAACTAATAGCAGTGGCAAAATAATTGTGAGTTATTTGGGGAGTAGAATGGGAAGCGCTAAGCCATAGTGATTTCATCAAGATAGTTGTTTTGGGGAAGGACTTAATCTGGTATTTTTCAACCTTGGCAGCTTGGCCATTCTGACTGGCTGGAGAATTCTGGGAGTTGAAGTCCACCCACCTCCAAGCTGCCGAGGTTGAAAAACACTTATAGTTTCTCCAAGTAGGACTAATGTACATGATTGGCTGAATATCTAAAGTATTAGTTGCTTCTGCATTATATTGCTATAAGAATGCACAGAACTGAGACTTCTATGTTCGTAGGAGATAGGTCCAAACATTATCTCCCCATTTGCAATATTGTCTAGTATCTCTCTTTGGTAACTAGTATTAAAAGGGGGGGGGGAATCAGTTCTGCCAGTGGATTAAATATTCCGTACACTGTATCAGAGGTGGGTTCCTGCCGGAGCTGTCTGATACGCAGCTCCGGTAGGGAGCCGCCGATTGCGCAATTTGCGCACGACGGCTCCGGAGCCCTCTCTGACGGTCCGTCGCATGCATCGCCATCTTTTTCTGTGAATTTTTGGGCGGTTTTGCTTCTGCACATGCGCGGAAGCAAAATCACGCTGAAATCTTGCACTCACGCGCGATGGGGATTTTGCAGTATCCTTCCGCCAGGAGTGGGGAGGGAATGGAGATTTTGCAGTATCCTTCCCTGCCATGCCCACCAAGCCACGCCCACCAAGCCACGCCACACCCGCCACGCCAAGCCCACCAAGCCACGTCCAAAGAACTGGTAGTAAAAAAAATTGGATTTCACCACTGCCAGAATGGTATAGGTCTCCTGCCTGAGCAGAGGGGTTAGACTAGAAGACCTCCAAAGTCCCTTTCAACCCTATCATTCTATGTTTTATCAATCTCAGACGTTGGGTTAAAAAGGAAGAGAATCAACTTTGTTCTGTTCTTATATAAACCACTAATGGGAGCAACATTAGACATGTGTCCCTCCATTAAAAGGGGCATCCCAGCAGCTACCAACACAGTTTTAAGGGGGAAGTTATCGCTTCTTCCCCATTCAAATTTTCTCAACAGATGGGTGGGAAATCTCGAGGCCATTGGAAACATAACTGGAGCATTCTGCCTCCTTTCTGAGACCCTTCAAGCATTATTATTCAGGCTCTTAAACCTATGCCAGGCTGTTAATGGCTTAATGCTTATTCAAGTGTCAGGGAGCGCTGGCAGATGTCAGAATAAATGGGGAGCTGTCAGCGAGGAAATTATTTACCATTCACAAAGTGATGGCTGCAGTCTGTCAGATAGCATTGCAGCTCCCTTGTCATTAGGCTGAAAAGGGGGAAAATGGGGAGAAAGGATTGTCAGGGTTTTAAAAGGGGTGGGGGGTTTGATGAAAGGAAAACTGGGGCACCAACAAGGTTCGCCATAAATCAGAAGATAAAAAAAAGAACCACAAATCTTTTCTAAGGTTCATGCTGTGTTTTTTTAATCCCCCCTTTTTGTTAAGTGCAATTACACAGAGAGTTAACACCATTTGGGGCTGTCTGCAAATTGCAATAAAGGGTAGCAGGGTCGGTCTCAAATTTCACTGTTAAATCTTGTTCAATTTTATTCTGTTCTCTAATAGAGGAATCTTACGGTGGCGGGAAATTTTTTTTCTTCTTGATGAGGGTGAGCAATGCGCAGCACCCAAGCAGGTGAATTCCCTTTTTAAAATATTTGTTTATTATTTAAATCTCATTTTCATTATTTATTATCACCCATTAACAATCACAATTTGGGCATAACTTTCAGAGAAATTTTGGCTGGGGTGAAATTGGGGGGGGGGGGGGGCTGATAGGAAGAGCCGGCAAATTCAGATTGAAATTTCCTACATAGGTAAAGTGACCAGATTTTTTTTTCTTCAAGCGGGACACCATTGACGGGGGTGGGTTTCTCCATTTGAGTTTTGCCCTCTGCGCATGCGCAGAATGCTGCGCATGCGCAGAGGGCAAAACAGCAAATGTCGGCGTCCAGGTGAGGTGGGGGGGAGGGGGGGAGGCGGGAGGGCGCTTGGATGCCTGCAGCTCGCGACAGGTAAGCTGCCTCCTTTCCCCGTCTCCCGCCTCCCGTTCGTTGCTTGCCAGCCCGGCCGAAGGGAAGGCGGGAGGCGAGGAAAGGCCTCCAGAAAGGAGGGGAGGCTTTTGGAGCCCGCCTCCCTTTCGGCCCGAAAGGGAGGCGGGCTCCCGAAGCCTCCCCTCCTTTCAGGAGGCCTTTCCTCGCCTCCCGCCTTCCCTTCGGCTGGGCTGGCAAGCAACGAACGGGAGGCGGGAGACGGGGAAAGGAGCAGCCGGCAGCTTACCTGCTCCAAGCATCCAAGCGCCGCGGTCTCCCGGTCGCCCGCCCGGCCCCAGGGCAACGGCGGCAGCGAGGCGACTGGGGGAAGAAAGGGGAGGGGGACGAGGAAGGGCTGTTTGCGCCGCTCGTGACGTAAATTCAAAGCGGCGACGGCTCCTCGTCCCTCACCCCTCCCAACAGCAGCGGCGCCTCCGAGGGCGGGGCTAGGGATGGGGCGGGGGAAGGAGAGGAGGAGCAGCCTCCCTTCCCCCTCCCCCCAGCTTCCAGCCGCCGCCGGAGGAGTCAACAACGCGGGACGCCCGCCCGCCGCCAACGCTGCCCACAGCCGGCCCGAGCTGAGAGGCCTGCTGCCTTTCAGGGCGATTTTTTGAAAGAATGCCCTAGTCGGGCATTCTTTCAAGAAATCGGGACTTTTTAAGAGGGCGGGCGGGACGCGGGACAAATGGTGAAAAAGCGGGTGTGTCCCGCCAAAATCGGGACGTCTGGTCACCTTATACATAGGAGAAACTTTGCAGAGTCTCATTTTTTAAACTTCCTAGTCCTGCTGTAACAGATCACTCCATCCACATTCACACAATCCCCCAGACATGGTTGATTATAAGATGGGCAGTTCATGGTGGGAAGCCAGCCCTTGTAGACTATTGTAGAAGTAGGCCATTGGCCTAAGGCAGTGATGGCGAACCTTTTTTCCCTCAGGTGCCGAAAGCGCATGCACGCACGCTATCACGCACATGCAAGTGCCCACACCCATAATTCAATGCCTGAGGAGGGCAAAAACGGCCTCCCCTGCCCCCGCAGAGGTCCTCTGGAGGCCTGAAACGGCCCGTTTCCCAACTTCCGGTGGGCCCATTAGGCCCGTTTTTCACCCTCCCCAGGCTCCAGAGGCTTCCCTGGAGCCTGGGGAGGGCAAAAACGCCCCCACGGAGGCCCTCTGGAGGCCCTCTGGAAGCCTAAAATGCCCTCCCAGAGCCTCCGCGTGAGCCAAAAATCAGCTGGCTGGCCCGCACATGCACACTGGAGCTGAGCTAGGGTAACAGCTTGTGTGCTGGCAGATATGGCTCTGCGTGCCACCTGTGGCACGCATGCCATAGGTTTGCCATCACTAAGGTGACCAGACGTCCCACTTTTGGCAGGACAGTCCCGCTTTTCAGTAATTTGTCCTGCGTCCCGCAGCGTTTCCAAAAAGTCCCGCTTTTTTAATTTGAATTTGCCCTGGAGGGTGAAATCCTGCCAGTTCGGCCGGGCCAGTCGTTCGGCGTAGAGCCGATGGAACTGGCAGCAGTCGCGGCACGGGGCTTCTCCCGCCCGCTTCCCCCACCCGGCTAGACGCCGCCATTTGGGTTATTTTGTCCTCTGCGCATGCGCAAGTTCTGCGCATGCGCAGAGGACAAAATAACCCAAATGGCATCATCCAGCCGGGCGAGGGAAGCGGGCGGGAGAAGCCCCGCGCCGCAACCGCCGCCAGTTCTGCGCATGCGCAGAGGACAAAATAAATCAAATGGCGGCGTCCAGCCGGGCGAGGGAAGCGGGCGGGAGAAGCCCCGTGCCGCGACCGCCGCCAGTTCCATCGGCTCTACGCCGAACGACTGGCCCAGCCGAACTGGCAGGATTTCATCCCTCTGCGGCAACGAACAGGTAAGCCTGCGCCAGTAGGAACCCACCCCTGGCTGCGATGAAGGGGGGGTGTTTGGGGGGGGGTGCACAAAGCTGCAGGATAAGAGAGACGGACCCCTCCCATCTTGCTCCCCTAGAATCCCCCCGTCAATGGTGTCCCGCTTTACAAAAAATAAAATCTGGTCACCTTAGCCATCACTGGCCTAAGGCCATTGGAGTTTAATCTTATTCTTTAATCTTAGTGGGTTCTGCAAACCATGGCAATTCTGCTTGGTTAATTCTAGTCTAGTGAAAAGGACTAGGGGTGATATAATAGCAGTGTTCCAGTATTTGAGGGGCTGCTACAAAGAAGTGGGGGTCAACCTATTCCCCAAAGCACCTGAAGGCAGGACAAGAAGCAATGGATGGAAACCAAGCAAGGAGAGAAGCAACTTAGAACTAAGGAGAAATTTCCTGACAGTGGGAACCAGTGGTGGGTTGCTACCGGTTCGCCCCGGTTTGGGCGAACCGGTAGCAGTGGTGGCGGGAGGCTCCGCCCACCCGCCTGGACGTCATCACGGACGATCTGCCCACCCAGAGAGTATTATAAAACGCTAAGCCTAAATGCTATTGCTAAATACTACTATATTCACTCCCACTCCCTCTTCTTAGGCCAATAGTTAGTAATGGCAGAAAGTATTGAGTCACTGATTCCTAAATAATGTTTAAGCTATTCTCAGTACACATTAAAGTGGAAGTGGAAGTTGAAAGGGGAGAAATAGAAAAACCTTCAAGGAACTTTGATTCTTCCTCTTTTGGGCAGGGAAATTTTTACAACCGGGGCGCTGAGATTTACTTCTCCAGTTAGAAGTAAGCGGGGGTGGAAGAAAAATTAGGATCCATGAGTCTTTCTCCTATGTCATTCACACAGACATTTAGAATTACGAGAGAACCAACTGATAAGGAAAGGAAACTGGGAAGTTTTGAAAAGAAGAATCTTCTCACATGACAATGACACATGATTTGCAGATCAAGTGATCCTTTTCAGGGGATTCCTGTAAATGAACCCACGTTTACCATTTTTATACTGATTTTTCCATTGCAACTGGAATATAGAAATCCCCTAAACAAACTGTAGGAAGTTAGCACCCACTCCACTCCTAGAAAAATGAAATATTTTAGGAAATATAATATTTCCCCTAAAAGGGAAGCAGAAACTCAGCCCCCTCACCATTGTCAATGACCCATTAAGGACTGAGCCAGTTTATTCTACATAACAATAGCAATAGCAATCGCACTTAGACTTATATACCGCTTCATAGTGCTTTACAGCCCTCTCTAAGCGGTTTACAGAGTTCAGCATATTGCCCCCAACAATCTGGGTCCTCATTTTACCGACCTCGGAAGGATGGAAGGCTGAGTCAACCTTGAGCCGGTGAGATTTGAACAGCTGAACTGCTGAACTGCAGTGCTGCTTTTAACCACTGCGCCACCTCGGCTCTGTTTATTCTACATAACAAATATCTACCTCCTTCAGGCAGAGCCATAGTAGGAATTGCCCAAAGCAGAGGTGGGTTGCTGTGGGTTCAGACCGGTTCTATAGAACTGGTAGCGGAAATTTGGCGCCGCTTGCCGAACAGGCAGCAATGACCGGTGGTCCACACTCCTGAACTGGTCCTCCGGTTGCCGCGGATTGAAAAAAACCCCTCTGCGCATGCGCAAAGGCTTCTGCGCATCCACAGAGGGTCATTTCCGGGATGGGACGCACACGTGTGTGTGAGTAAAGCGAGCGCGCATGCGCAAAACGTGCACTTCCGTCGCGATGCGAACCAGTGGGGAAGGTAAGTAGAACCCATCCCTGGCCCAAAGCCCTTTCATTATATCATCACCCAGCGAGGCTCAACCAAGCCTGGGACACAGACAACCTACAAAGTTACCCCTGCATGGCCCCATGGGAGTCTGACAACCAATCAGAATGCAAGCTCAAATTCAAAGCCCAACAGACGGTATAAATCTCTCTCTCTCTCTCACTCACCCATGTGCCTTTTTTTTGCCTCAAAACCATGTGGTCCTGCCCACCATTAAACCATCTTTCCAAGCAGTCTCCATGTTTCCAGTGTCTTTCCCCCCACCTTGGAACTAAAACCCAGATGGACATTTCTTCCAACAAAACGGTTGTAAGTTGAGGACTACCTCTGTAACTCTGACCACAGGTAGTCCTCAACTTGCAGCAGTTCATTTCGTGACCATTTGAAGTTACAACGCCACAGAAAAAAAGTGACTTAGGACCATTTTTCACACTTACGACTGTGGTAGCATCCCCACAGTCATGTGATCAAAATTCAGACACTTGGCAACTGATTCATATTTATGACGGTTGCAGTGTGACACTGCAATTCTGACAAGCAAAGTCAATGGGGAAGCCCGTTTCGCTTCACAACCGTGTTACTAACTTAACAATTGCAGTGATTCACTTAACAAACGTGGCAAGGAAGGTCGCAAAATGGGGCGAAATCCCACATACCGAAAGAAATTTTGGGCTCACTTGTGGCCGTAAGTCGAGGACGACCTGTATTAAAGTCTCTTAGTGGTTTACTCTGAAAGAAAGCAATGAGCCCCATCATCCTAGTCCACATGGACTCGGAGTGATGGACATTGTCACACAAGATATTTGGATGACTTTTTGGGAATCTCTAAACTCCAGAGCACGTTTCTCAATCTTGGCAATTTTTAGCTGTGTGGTTTTCAATTCCCAGAATTCCCCAGCCAGCAATAGCTTGAAAATTAGCAACAGCAGCCGGCAACAGCAACAGCAATAGCACTTAGACCAGTGGTTCTCAACCTTCCTAATGCCGCGCCCTGCGCCCCGCGACCCTGCCGCGACCCAGCCCGCAGCTTACCTGCTCCAAGCATCCAAGCGCCTCGGCTCTTTGCCAAGATAAAGATAAAATAGGAATGGTTAAATTATATATTATATATATTTTCATTTGGATATCACTTCTGGATTTTGTGCTTGTGATGGGGAAAAAATTTAACTTTGACTTTGGTTTTGTTGACCAGAAAGATCTGCTGTTATGGAAATGGCTAGTTATATATTAATGTGTAAAAGCAAAAAGTTGAGGATGGAATCTCTTTATCTTGAATTGTGCTAAGAGTTGGAAGTCAATGCCTTTTTTCTTTCTTTCTCCCCACCTCCCACCCCGCTGTATCTCACACCCCTTTTTCCCTGCTCTTTTTCCTTCCCTTAATTTCCTATTTTATTTTCTGTTCTTTGTATTTGATATAGTAAAACAAATAAAAATTTGAATGATAAAAAAAAAAGAAAATTGCCAAGGTTGAAAAACAACTGCTCCAGAGTCCGGAAAGAGTCTTAAACAGTCCTGGAAATGGAAGCATTAGAAGACACACTGCAGCTGAACTTCCAAAATGATTGTTCTTCAGAAGGTTGTGTAGGCAAGATGAAACTTGTTCTCTACTACGCCTCCTCCATTCTCAGCCTCCGAGGTCTGTGGCTGCATTACTTTAATCCTCTATAATAGCTTTCCCAGGAAAAGCACCCTGGAAGTGACCAAGTTATCTCCTAGGCTTCAGGGTATGACGTTGTGGCAGTTGTATACATCAACCTCACTTCCATGGCACTTGGCCTTACTTGCACATTTCTGAGCGCACAGCCAACACGAAAGAATGCCATCAAATAACCCCCACCAAACCAGAGCTGTAGGACGGATGAGTAAACGCTCCAGACGATCTTCTGAATCACCTGTCAGAGATGTCTGTCTACTACAAGGCCGAAAACTTGAATGGCACTGATAGGATTGGAGAATATGGAGAAATGTGTCCCAGGATGCTTGCTGTAAGCCCTGTCTAGGACAAAAAAACACCCCTCCATTGCGCAATAGTTGGGAAGAGATAGGGAGACAGGAGACTGACGTCACTACTCACATTCTGATAAATGGGATTAGGGGGATGGGAAAATCCACAGGTTTAAAATAAATCCTTTGAATCAAGTGGATAACTTCAAGGACACGTCCATTCCTAGCAACGCCAGCGGAGCGCTTGGGAATTCGTAAGCTAGTCTACAGCAGGAAGTTGTTGACTTATGACCATAACTGAACCCAAAATTGCTGTGGCTAAGCAAGACAGACGGAGACGCGGATTTGGCCCATTTTATGACCTTTCTTACCACAGTTGTTAAGTGAATCACTGCAGTTGTTAAGTTGATAACCCGGTTGTTAAGTGAATCGGGCCTTCCCCATTGATTTTGCTTGTCAGAAGGTCACAAAAAGCGGTCACATGACCCCGGGACACTGTGACTGTCATAAATCTGAACAGGTTGCCAAGCATTTGAATTTCGATCATGTGTCTACGGGAATGCCGCAATGGTTATAAGTGTGAAAAACCGTAATTTTTCAGTGCCTTTGTAACTCTGAGTGGTCACTAAACATTGGTTGTATGTTGAGGACTACCTATAATCTACAACCCGTAGAATATATGAATGGCCAAACCCTGTTTAGTTCGAGATTAATCTAGACTCGGATCTGCCTCCTTAGATCTTAGATTTGTAATATGGAACAAACTTCCCCTAATCCTTTGAGCCATGAAAATCTAAACGTGATTTTGAACAACTCTGCTTGAAACGATTTCCACTCCAATCAAAATGGGAGTGAGTGTCTTTTTTTAGAGCAAAGCGATATAATAATAGTAATTTATTAAATGTATAAAATGCCACTTGACTCCCAATAACCCCACACACGGAGAGCTCTTGAAATATCAAAATGCGCACCACCGAAAGCCTACTCTCTTTTTGTGCGCGTCACATGTGCGGTGCACATAAAATGGACAGTTTTCACACCAACGTTGTGCCCACCATCTGGTCTTTCACATCCCCCGCCTTCCCACCTCAAGGACGGTTCAAAATTTGAAAGACCAAATGGACCGATGCTTCATTTAAAGTAATCCATTAAAATATAATCCGAAAGAGTCATTTTATTAGAGTTTATTACTCTTTATTAGAGTTTCTCGCAGGCAACCTATTCACTGGGCCATTGATTTCAAGGCCAAAAATGCAAGAGAGAAAAAAACAGGAATCTTGACTTCAGTCGCTGTATGAAGAAAACTGTGTGGAGGCAGGTTTCAAATGAAGTTCTTCTTCGTGTGTTAAAATGAGTCATGGCAAATTTATTTACTTTTCACATTTCTGCATTGCCCATCTCCCTCAGAGAGGGAGCCAAATATTTACTAGTTCCTGTATACAAGAGAGAGAGAGAGAGAGAGATTGAGAGAAGATTATTTCCAAACTCATTCTTTAGGTCTGAGCATCTCTACCAGAGCTCCTTTTGAGTTTCTTCATTTCAGCGCCATCTTTACTGAACCTGGAATTTGATCCATTACTCTTGCTGGATCTGGAAGAAGGGCCAGGAAAGGCCATGATTACATTATTTGTTTGCTTTTTTGTTTATTTCCTGCCTTTATTATTTTTTATAAATAACTCAAGGCACTGAATATAACTAATATTCCTTCCTCCTGTTTTCCCTACAACAACAACCCTGTGAGGTGGGTTCACCTGAGAGAGAGTCATTGGCCCAAAGTCATCTGGCATTCATGCCTAAGGCGGGACTAGAACTCACAGTCTCCTGGTGATTGGGCCAAACCTATCCAGCCAGCTTTCCTGCCTAAAGTGGGACTAGAACTCACCATCTCCTGGTCATTGGCCCAAACTTACCCAGCCAGCTTTCATGCCTAAGGCAGGACTAGAACTCACAGACTCCTGGTGATTGGCCCAAACCTATCCAGCCAGCTTTCCTGCCTAAAGTGGGACTAGAACTCACCATCTCCTGGTCATACCTGGTGACTAGCTCAAAGTCATCTGGCTTTCATGTCTAAGGCGGGACTAGAACTCACGGTCTCCCAGTTTCTAACCTGGTGCTTTAAACACTAAACTAAACTGTCTCTCTGTTTGGAAACTCGAGAAAGTCAGGAGATGCCAAAACAAAAGCAGTTGCTCCTTTTGGGCATCCGATCCAAGGTTAAACATTCCCCACAGCACATTTGCTCATCTTGGTGTTTGAATAAACCAAAGATGTTCTACAAAGAGACCTCAAAGAAACTGAAACCTTCAGTAGCTTCCTCGAACATTTCACTCTATGGAATGCACAGATGGGTCTTTATTCCCTATTTTATTTTTCCAGAGCTATTTTTCAGGGGTCTCCAACCTTGGCAACTTTAAGACTTGTGGAGTTCAATTCCCAGAATTCCTCAGCCAGCTGTGCGGGTTAAGGAATTCTGGCAGTTGAAGTCCACAAGTCTTAAAGTTGCCAAGGTTGGAGACCCCTGATTTAAATAGTCTTGATGGATATTCCAGGTGCCATTTATAATAAGGGGATCCCATTTTGGTGGGCTGGATGATGGGGAAAAGGGACTAATAAAGACAGTGGCTTATTATTTTCAATATTGATTCAGCGATTCCTATATTTTATGTCTGGGTTATTTCCTTAACTAACCCATGTTTTGTTTAACTGTTATTTGTTGCAAAAGGCAAAAATTGGCTGGGTTTATGCCATAGGTAGTCCTTATGACCACAATTGTGAATAGCATTTCTGTGGGTGAGCAATCTGGTTGTTAAGTGAGTCATGCCCAATTTTATGACATTTGCCACGGCTAAACAAATCTCCGCTGTTGTTAAATGAATAATGTGGTCATTAAGCCAATCTGGCTTCCCCCTGTACTTTGTCAGAAGCCAACTGGGAGGGTCACAAATCGCAGTCACAAGAGGTATAATAATCAATTACAGGTAGTCTTTGACGTACAACTACAATTGGGAGCAACTGTGGCTAAGTTATGTGTTTAAGCATGTCGTGCCAATGACCTTGCCACGGCTGTTAAGTGAATCATGCAGTCATTAAACTAATCCAGCTTCCCCATTGGCTTTTGTCTGTGGGGAGCCAGCAAGGAAGGTCGCAAACGGCAATTACGTGATCCAGGATACTGCAACCGTTGTAGATGAATGAATTCAATTCAATTCAAACTTCCTTGAATTCATTCATTGAATTCATTCAATGAGCCAACAGTGTGTGGCGGCAGCTGAAAAAGCCAATGCAATCCTAAATTGCATTAACAGAGGGATTCAATCAACAAGAAGTGAGGTACTAATACCACTCTATAAACCTTCGTAAGACCACACCTAGAATGCTGCATCCAGTTTTGGTCACCACACTATAAAAAAGATGTTGAGACTCTAGAAAAAGTGCAGAGAAGAGCAACCAAGATAATTAGGGGACTGAGGGCTAAAACATACGATAAACGGTTGCAAGAACTGGGCATGGCTAGTCTAGTGAAGAGAAGGACCAGGGGAGACACGATAGCAGTCTTCCAATAGTTGAGGGGCCGCCACAGAGAGAAGGGAGTTAAGCTATTTTCCAAAGCACCCGAAGGCCAGACAAGGAATAATGGATGGAAACTGAACAAGGAGAGATTCAACCTGGAAATAAGGAGGAACTTTCTGACAGTGAGAGCAATCAACCAATGGAACAGAAGTTGCCTTTGGAAGTTGTGGGAGCTTCATCACTGGAGTCTTTCAAAGAACAGACTGGACTGCCATCTGTCAGAAATGGTGTAGGGTCTCCTGCTTGGGTGGGGTTGGACTAGATGACCTACAAGGTCCCTTCCAACTCTGTTAATCTGTTCATCTTTAAATGAATGAGTGTGGAGGCCCTTGTATGTATTAATTATGGGTTAGCAAGTATTGCAAATAGAGAGTTAAACCAGAAACTGAACAAACTTTAAATGTCAAGATTTGAAGCAGTGTGGAAACACAGCATTTTCAACAGAGAATGCCCATAAAATATGATGGTTGTATTCTCCCAGCACACTAAGTCTTGTTTTTTTAACCAGTTTACTAAATAAACTATCATTGTCTGGCTTAGCAAGAAGTATAAATGTTTCCCATACTATAATGGCTAAATTAGTACAACATGTTCATCTAATGGCCCAGTTGTCTGTGGTTCATTGAATGAAGCCAATTTAGTAAATCATATTTTGACTGGAAATGTTGTGATGTAATCACAACCTGCAGCAGTAGCTACCTCTAGCTAATATGTTTGGAACAGTGGTGGGTTCCTACCAGTGCGGTCCACTCTATAGCACCAGTAGCGGCCCGCTGGTGACGTCACAATACCGGTGTGGTCGGTTGCCGGTGCCTGGGCGCCACCATTTTAAAAAAAAATATCTAATTTTTAAAAATTTTTCTTCTGCGCATGCCCAGAAGCCGAGCTTCCGGCACTACACATACGTTGCCTTCCTACCCCACAATGAATCCAAGCAGGCTGAGGGAGCGCGTGAGACACTGAAAGAACGGGCGGCAGGAGCTATCTCCATTCCCCTCCCTTCAGCAGTCTGAGAAGCCACGAACGCGTGGTGATGATCCTAGGCATTTTCTCAAGTTCAAGGCTTCTGGAGCTGCTGAGGGGAGAGGGAATGGGTGGCAGGACCTATCTCAGTTCCCCTCCCTTCAGCAGTCCGAGAAGCCACGAACGCGCGGTGATGATCCTAGGCATTTTTTCACGTTCGAGGCTTCTCGAGCTGCTGAGGGGAGGGGGAACAGGCGGCAGGAGCCTAGGATCATCGAATGGGGAGAAGCATTCAGGCCGGACGGAGCCTCCTAGAAGAACTGCTGCCGTGGTCTTGCTGCTCCCGCTGCGGGGGGCTGCGTTGTGGGTGGGCGATCCCCCCCCCACTTCTCCGGCCGCTGCCAAGCTCCCGAGGCCCGCGCCCACCCGGTCACATGGCTGGCAAGCCACACCCACAAAATAAGCCACACCCACAGAGTGGTAGTAAAAAAATTAGGAACCCACCCCTGCTTTGGAAGTGTAACACTCGGAAGCCATTATGGGTTATTGCTTCAGCTGGTGACGCAACCACAACTAACTATTTATTTATACATTGATCATCTACTATATGATTCAGCTCCAAGAGTCCACTGAGAATATAATTGTTCTCTCCCCCCCAGTTACAATTCTTAAGAAAGGTCTCTCTCTCTCTCTAGCCCGTTGACAGTTCTGAGTAAATCCACATCATAGGAGGTACATCATTCCAGGGCTGCAGGCATTTCCCACTAGAAGCAATGATTCAATTACCTTTTTGCTTAAATAGCTGGTAACAATTCCCATTAAAAACAGAATTGCTCAACTTTTGGGCATAACATCAGGACGATCAACACACAGGAGAAGTTTCAAGTACCAGCATATTTCTTGTTTTAGAACTAGGCATCTCTCCCACATGGTATCAACACGTTGACTCAAGAAGGAACACGGGAGGGAAACCCAACTTCACGCGAAGTGTTAATACCACTTTATCACGCCTTGGTTAAGACCACACTTGGAGTACGGCATTCAGTTTTGGTCTCCATGATGTAGAAAAGCTGTTGCGACTCTAGAAAGAGTGCAAACAAGAGCAGTAATGATGATTAGGGGCAGGGGTGGGTTCCGGTTTGTTTTGCTGTTGGTTTGCTCAGGGATGCACCCCATGCACGCATTGTGCACCATGCGCATTGTGCGCTGTGTGCGTTGTGCATCCCCACTGCACAGAAGCAAAAAACAAGATGGCGCTGCCTATGGTGCTGCCGAGAGAACCGATTCGGGGGCGTGACAAGCCTGGGTTGCTGCCGGTTCTAGTGACTCAGGCCACCAAGTTACTACCAGTTCTATAGAACCGGTCTGAAACGGTAGGAACCCACCTCTGATTAGGGGACTGGACAACCTATAAAGAACTGGATAGGTCAAGCTTAATGAAAAGAAAGACTAGGTGTGACATTATAAATTGACTAGGTGTGATATTATGAATTGAGATCCGGACAATCCCCACCCTACTGGCCTTCCGTAAAGCCGTCAAAACATGGCTCTTCCTGCAGGCGGGGTGAAACAGATATCAATCACCCATGTATAAATGATGGTGTGTTTTAATTTTTGTAGTTTTTTAAAATTTATTATTGTTTTTTAACTGTCCTTATATATTATGTTGTACGCCGCCCTGAGTCCCTTGGGAGTTGGGCGGCATATAAGAACTACTGATAGATAGATAGATAGATAGATAGATAGATAGATAGATAGATAGATAGATAGATAGATAGATAGATAGATAGATAGATAGATAGATAGATAGATAGATAGATAGATAGATAGATAGATGAATGTATGTATGTATGTATGTATGTATGTATGTATTATGTATGTATGTATGTTCCAATATCTCAGGGGTTGCCACAAAGAAGAGGGAGTCAAGCTATTCTCCAAAGCACCTGAAGGTAGAACAAGAAGCAATGGGTGGAAACTAGGAGACAAGGAGAGAAGCAACTTAGAACTAAGGAGAAATTTCCTGACAGTTAGAACAATTAATCAGTGGAACGACTTGCCTCCAGAAGTTGTGAATGCTCCAACACTGGAAGTTTTTTTACGAACCACCATTTGAGATTAGGGTCTTCTGCCTGAGCAGGGGGTTGGACTAGAAGACCTCCAAGGTCCCTTCCAACTCTGTTATTCTGTTAGCCAACATTTGGCGACACAAAGTGCAAGGAGGGGGACAATAAGAGACGCAGACCGGCACCGTCTTAAGAAAAAGACAGGAACACTTTTACTCTGGACTCCGACTTGATCCCCCCCCCTTCCTCCCCGCTCCGCTTCTACGACCTTCCTTATTTAAAGGGAGAAACCAAAATCCGGACAAGCAATTCGCATCACTGTCCCTCCCCCCCCCCGCTTTAACTTCTCCTGCTCCGGCCCCGCCCCCAAAGCGGCCAATTCCAGGGCCGGGATTGGTGGGGGGGAGAATCCCGGAGAGGCGGAGTCAAGGCGAGGGGGCGTCGACGCTACTAGTGCCGGCCAGACGCGGTTGGGGGGCTCGGTCGGGCAGAGGGACGCTTGCTGCTGCTGCCGCTGCTCGGCTGGAGGGACCGCAAGATTCGCTGCTCGTTCCTCTGCGCTTTCCCGGAGCCAGGTGCGCGGCGTCGGCTTGGACTTGAGCGAAAGACCTCAGAGGGGAAAAAAAGAGAGAGAGGTTCGGATTCCCCCCCCCCCCCCGGGCTGCGCTTGTAGGAATCGGCGTCGCCTTCCTATTTGATGCGCCCAAGCGGGTCGGTAGGCGAAGTCGTTCAGCAAGAAGGTCGGGGGAAGGGGTGGGCATCAGGACGCCAGGTTGTCTTCCCGTTGCTCCCGGCGCGGGTCTCTTGCGCGGATCTCTTGCTCACCTGTCCCGGACTGGAAGATTTGACGAGCAAAAGCCATCGCCGTCACCTGCGGGTGCTGTTGAAGGCTTGCGCGGAGGGACGACGACTTCGGAACCTGCTTGGCGGCTGCTGCTGTTGCAAATCGCCAGCGTCGGAGTAAAAGCCCCAAAGAGCATCGCGGGACCTTGGAGGCGCTGCTGTTGGAAGGTAGCCAAGCCCCCTCCCTCTCCTTTCGAGTCTGGGGGGGGGGCTCCTTCTCACGAGCGGCTTTCCAAGAGGGGAAGGTGGGCTGGAGATGGGGATCGGTTTGTGGTGTGTACAGAACTCGGTCCTTATTATAAATTACCGGTAACTCTCAAGAGTTAAGACATGGCTTTTCCTGCAGGCTGGGGGTAGAGCTTAATCCCACTCGAGCTCACCCCCAAGTATGTATGGTTGTTGAATGGTTGTTGGGTGATTTTAAATATTGTGTTTCTTTTTAACTTTTATATTGCTTTTAATGTATTATTTATAAATTGGTTATTCTGTATTTTCTTCTGTTGTACGCCGCCCTGAGTCCTTCCGGAGTTGGGAGGCAAATAAGAATACCAAATAAATAAATAAATAAATAAATGAGAGTGCAGTATTTTCAGTACTGTCTCCTTTGTAGGACTGATGGTGTTGCCTAGTTGGGTAATGAAACGTCTGCAAAACAACCAAGATCAGAGAGCGCCACGGTATTGCGTCCCCCCGACAGCCATGTAGGGTTGTTTAAAGCAGGCTAGGAAGGCGCTCTTCTTCATCGACTTAGCTTTGCTGAGTTGCCGTTTTCAAAACTGCGATCCTACTTGGGAGCCACCAATGGGGTTGCGCGGTAAGCGACCGGTGGATCCCTCGGGCTACGTTACTGAAGGACATTCCTTTTCAAGGCGAACCTGCCGGTCCGTTCTCTACCCCGCTCCAATTCGGGGGAACCCCTCCTTCCTCCCCATATTAAATGCGATGCCTTTTCCTATTTAGAATTTGCTTCCTGAAAAAGCAAGCAAAGATTCCCCAGCCGGATTCCAGAAGGGGCTGCTTTTAGCCCCAGGAATCCAGATCGGATTTGGGGGAAAGCTTTGTGTCTCTGTGTCTTAGATAGGGTGTTTAAAAGGGGTGTAGGAATCTGACCACTTGTTTTCCCTGCTGGTCGGTTCTCACAAGTGCTTGTCTAGATCAGCCGAAGGTAGTGGGTGGCTGTGTTAGTCTTAGTTTTAAAATTGCGGTGTGCCCTTTAGTGGCTTAGTGTGCATTGTGTAACCTATTTTATTTATTTATTTATTATTTATTTATTTATTTTTGTCAAGTACGTGTTGGTAATATACATAGATATAACATTGTTTATATACATAAAATGAGTACTGATAAGAGGGAACATTAGGACAGGGACGGTAGGCACGCTGGTGCACTTATGCACGCCCCTTACTGACCTCTTAGGAATCTGGTGAGGTCAACAGTGGACAGTCTAAGGGTAAAGTTTTGGGGGTTTGGTGACGAAACCACAATGTCAGGTAGTGAGTTCCAGGCATTTACCACTCTGTTGCTAAAGTCGTATTTTCTACAGTCAAGTTTGGAGCAGTTCACTTTGAGTTTGTATCTGTTGTGTGCTCGTGTATTGTTGTGGTTGAAGCTGAAGTAGTCGCTTGGGACGGTCTCCTTCGATGTGTTTTGTAACCCAAAAGATGGGTTCATTCAATAGTTGGACTCTACATGTTTATGTGAATTTGTGCTGTGCTCCCTGCCTGATTTGACCTAGGTCAGCCGCAATAAAATTATTTTATTTATTTATTTGTTTGTCAAACATGTACAAGATAGTAGGTATTGGTATAAACATAAACATTAGCAAAGTAGGTACAGGTAAATTAGGCAGTAGGACAGGGACAGTAGGCACAATGGTGCGCTTATGCACGCCCCTTACAGACCTCTTAGGAATGTACAGACCTCTTAGGAATGAGGAATTATCCCCAAAAAAAGTTCCCTGGGTGTTTTAGCTGTTTATTTTGTTAGTGTTGAAAGCAGAAGCTAAAAGAAACCTGATGTGTCACTGTCACTGCACACTTTGAAACTTTTCAAGTCAGCTGACCCACAGCTCTGTTTTTCAGACTTATTGGCCATCATTCCTAGATAAGTGCATTAATGGTGTTGGCTGCGGTAATCTCAGTTCAGGGAAAGGGTATCAAAAGCAAATAGGCTTGAGCAGAAAGGAACAATGTGAGGAAGTGGTGAAGGACCAAGGACACTCAGATTCAGGTTTCTATTGAAACTAGGAATGGATAGATCTACTGGTTGTATGAACACAATTGACTGATTCTAGTTATTGAATTGAACTATTTTATGAGCTTTATTTTATTTTTATTTTATTTGGGATTCTTATAGGCTGCCCTTCTCCCTAGGGACTCAGGGCGGCGTACAGCTTATATAGGAAACAACCAAATATTATCAAAACATACAATAAGACAACAATAATAAAATAGTAGTTTAAAAGATTTAAAAAAACCTACACAAGCACCGCCTGCAGGAAGAGCCATGTCTTAATGGCTTTCCGAAAGGCCAGCAAGGTGGGAATGATTCGGATCTCTGGGGGGAGTTGGTTCCAGAGAGCCGGAGCCCCCACAGAGAAGGGTCTCCCCCTAGGGCCCGCCAGCCAACGTTGTTTGGTTGAGGGGACCTGGAGGAGACCGACTCTATGGGACCTAACTGGTCGTAGGGATGTATGAGGTAGGATGCAGTCCCGAAGATAACCTGATCCTAAGCCATGTAGAGCTTTAAAGATGATTATCAACACCTTGAATTGCACCTGGAGACCAATGGGCAGCCAATGCAGCTGGCGGAGTATAGGTGTTATGTGGGTGTATCTAGTGTAGTTTGCACAATACGCTAAACCCTTATGCTTTGGGTCTTCCTACCATAATCCAAGAGGCTAAAAACTGATTTCATTGAATCTCAATAAAACTTAAAACTTGGGGATGCATACCGCTGCTGAGTTTTTAGCTTGATCAGGTATGTTTTGGGTAAAAGGCTAGTAAGTAACTTCCAATTGGTCACTGTTTTTCCTGTCCAAAGGATAAATTCTGATGTAATGGCCTTATCCAACCAGGTGTTGCCCAGGTATCTTGAAATTCAGTTCCCAGAATTTCAAGCCATTTTGAAGAGATGCCAAGTTGGCCAGGTTAACGATAGATCATTCTGGGGAAAAAAAATCTTGTGGGGTTGCTCATAAGAGTCAATATAAACTTGAAGGTGCTTAATAATAATAAATTTTGGTCTGGTCTTACATAGGAGCAGCTTGGTTATTCCAATCTTGGTGATTGATGTCTAGTAATATAATCATGGAGATTAGAATGGTCGAACTAGGATCTTCCAGAAATGTGATCAGCTAACATTTAAATGTAATGTCCTTATGCTTTGCCTTTTAGATAATAATATAATTATTTCAGGAACTTCAGGCTGTGGAAAGCCAGATTTCCACACTGCTAAGTTGCTCAAAAAAACAAACCAAGCACTGATCCTATAACAGTTTTAGGATAATCAATATTAATAGGTTCTCATTAGATTGCTTCCTTTTAATTTGAGCTGGTGACTCTCTGCTTGTCTGCGGCGCAGGAGAAGAGCTGAGAGAAATGGCGGGAAATCAAAACAAGATCCAATTATCAAGATCAGAAACAAAACCACAGAGACAGCAATTTTAATGTTGTCTTGGCTG
Organism: Diadophis punctatus similis; assembly: GCA_023053685.1. Classification (NCBI taxonomy): domain Eukaryota; kingdom Metazoa; phylum Chordata; class Lepidosauria; order Squamata; family Dipsadidae; genus Diadophis; species Diadophis punctatus. The sequence continues at coordinate 65,296,617 of JALIGW010000006.1, forward strand.
GCTGGTGTATTTCCTTCCACTGCTGGGGTGTGTCTTTAGCCTTCGTTTCTCGGAGACTGGATTAATAGGCTTGTTTTGGCTTTCTTTGCCAACTTTGATGCCTGTGCCCCACAATATGCCTGTGTCTGTGTATTGCACAGTTCTCTAAATTTAGCACCCGGGGTGGGGGGTGCACAACTAAGGAAGCTAAGGCAGAGAGAATATTGGAAGTTCACAGGGAGGGAGATTGGACCGATGCCTTGTTTTGATCATAGCGTGGTGAGATAAGTAACAACTCAGCTACACTGTGCCGCATCCTTGCTCTTCCATTGAAAATAAGTGCATATTTATATCCAACTACGGGTTGTAGTTCCTGGAAATACCGGTAAGCAGATTGCTAGGAAAAAGAATAGGAAGTTAAATTTCAGAGAGAAAACACAGTTCTCTGTGGCTACTCAGAAGTAAGCCTTGTTGCATTCAATGGGGCTTGCTCCTTGTGACTGCAAGGAAGATTACTCTTGTGTCTGCTTTGTCTTAGATCAGGGGTGTCAAATTCAAGGCCCACAGGCTGAATCCGGCCCGCGGGGTACTTAGATCTGGCCCACAGGGCTGTCCTGGAAACAGTCGGTACCTCTGCCAGCGAAACACCAGCCCCCCTGAGCTCCATTTTTGGCCACAACGGCCTCCGGCAGCCCTCTGCCAGTGAAAATGGAGCGGGGGGGGGGGCAGTGTGTGCCCCCCCAAGCTCTTTTCTCTGGCAGAGGGCTGCGGGAGGCTGTCGCGACACGAGTGATGTCGAGCTGGCCACGCCCACCCTGGCCTCGCCCACCTCCCCCCCCCAGGTCAAACACAACGCTGATGCGGCCCTCAATAAAATTGAGTTTGACATCCCTGTCTTAGATCATTGTTGATTAAGCCATAATGGACTGGGTTCTCTCAAGACCATGTTGGTTAGAAACATGCAGAAGTGGCCTTCATCCTGCAGTGGATAGACAATGGCTAGAATGATGGTAATGATGATAATGACTAGGTTCTTACAATATGGAAACCACGAACAATGGTTTTGGAAGGCTAATGGACAGTTTTGGCTTTGCACAATATATTCTAACTCTTACAAGCCCTTTACACCTCATTGCTATTTATTAGCTCAGATGCTGTTGTTCACAAGTCATGTTTATGTACCTCAAAATATTCTTGAGCTCAGCAAGCCCAACCTATTGTGATTCAGTTAATAAATTACGGTTTATGGTTATGATTTAACTGAATGTGTGGATCTAGTCATAGAAAACTACCGGGTGCACCATGAGATATTCAGTCTCATGACTTCCTACTGCAGTTAGTAGGGCAACTAAAATACGGACTGGAAAATTAGATGATGCCTTTTCTTTTGCCTACTATAAAATCCTCCAGCCAAAACGAATAATCTGAAGTATGAAAATCCTGCAGAGTGAGATTCCCATCGCGTCTGCAGGATATCAAGTTGGTAAAGATTGTGCTATGGCTCACTTGAGGATCAGCGATTGACAGTATGTGCAGTATAATACATACTGGCAATATGTACATATGGAGACTCGCAATATGTATAAACATAGGAGGAGGAAGGTGTGTGTTCAGTATGTTTGCTGCCTTGAATTATTTGTAAAGACAATGAAAAGGTGAGATATGAAATAAACAAATAATAAACAAACAAATGCAGTCTTGTGCTTCAGGCAGGGGTGGCGTTAGTGGGGTTTGTTGCTGGTACAAAATAAGCCTCAATGAGTCCTGTACACCGGCGGTTTCAAGCTTGGCAGCCCGGCGTGTGGGTGTGTGAGTGTCAGGCGCAAATGCGTGCGTAGAGCTCCATTTGCGAAACTAAATACTCGTGTGAATGGAGTTTTGGCCATGCGCTTACCCACCGCAAGTGGAGCTTCACACACACATACAGGCACACACACACACACACACACACACACACACACACACACACACACCCATCTCTGCTGAGGACGGGTTTTCAAACAGGCTGCGGCCCAGTAATAGGCCGCAGCCTGGAGGTTGGGGGCCCCCTACTGTACACACTTGTTTTATCTATTTATCTGGAGCATTTTTAAGCTCTCTGTAACCCTCGTATGTGAATGAGGCTCTTTGATCTCAGCGAGGCTTGCTTTGATTTAACAGCGCAGAGATTTTCATTATTCTGTGAGAAAGTGAGGTAGGGCTAATCTTTCCAAGGCATGTTTGTGATGCTGACTACTAGCTTGGTTAGTTAAATAATAGCAATAGCACTTAGACTTATATACCGCTTCATAGTGCTTTACAGCCCTCTCTAAGCGGTTTACAGAGTTCAGCATATTGCCCCCAACAATCTGGGTCCTCATTTTACCGACCTCGGAAGGATGGAAGGCTGAGTCAACCTTGAGCCGGTGAGATTTGAACAGCTGAACTGCTGAACTAGCAGTCAGCTGAAGTAGCCTGCAGTGCTGCACTCTAACCACTGCGCCACCTCGGGATACAGCTAGTCCTCGACTTACAACTATTGGTTTAACAAGGGTTAAATGAAAAAAAGTGTCCTCTGACCAGTCCTCACACTTATGACCATGGCAACATCCCCACATTCACACGTTCAAAATTTGGGTGCTAGGCAACCAGCATGTATTTATGATGTGTGCGGCGTCCCAGGGTCACGTGACTTCCATTTGTGACTTTCCCAGGGGGCTTCTAAGAAGCAAAGTCAAGGATTTCCTTCATGACTCTGCAATTCACTTAACAACCCCAGCAAAAACAAAAAAAGTGGTAAAATTAGGCACAAACGTACTTAATGACAGAATTGCTTAGAGAACCCTGGTGGTGCAGTGGTTGGAATGCAGTATTGCAGGCTGACTCTGCCCACTGCCAGCAGTTCAATCCTGACCGGCTCAAGGTTGAGACAGCCTTCCATCCTTCTGAGGTCAGTAAAATGAGGACCCGGATCGTTGGGGGCAATATGCTGATTCTGTAAACCTCTTAGGGCTGTAAAGCCCTGTGAAGCAGTATATAAGTCTTCAGTGCTATTGCTAATGCAAGTTCCAACCCCAATTGTGGTTGTAAGGCAAAGGCTACCTGGCCATGGTGGCACAGGTAGAGCCGTGGTGGCGCAGTAGTTAGAGTGCAGTACTGCAGGCTACTTCTGCTGCCTGCCGGCTGCCTGCGATTCGGCAGTTCGAATCACACCATGCTCAAGGTTGATTCAGTCTTCCATCCTTCCGAGGTGGGTAAAATGAGGACCCAGATTGTTGGGGGGGAAAGAGGCTGACTCTGTAAACCACTTGGGGAGAGCTGTAGTCTAGGTGCTATTGCTGTTGTTACCTGTAGACTGATTCAGAAAGGTCATGGAGATCAATGGCTATTGTCCTTTGAGGTCAGTGTGACTGACACTGAAGTTCACCTGCTGGTAAACTGGTGGGCTGCCTTGTAGAGTTGGCCACTTGAGAATAGACTGGTGGGCTTAAAACGGGCCAGGGGTTCATTGTGCAGGCACATGGGTTATGTTCTTATAAGACTTAAGATTTCCCCCCTCCTTAGAAACGATGAGAGCAAGGGAAAGCATCGAAATGAAGATGACGGAAATATCTCCAAATTGACCATCAATTCATTTTAATCTTCACTTTCCATTTTATTAATTCCATTAGGGACCACAAGCCATGTTTTAGCTGTGGTTTTGATTTTTGAACCAGGATTAGTGGCCTGATTCATTGTAAGCCCCAAGCAAATTATGATTTAGCATTACAGATAGTCCTCGAGTTACCAACAGTTCATTTAGTGACCGAAGTTACAACGGCACTGAAAAAAGTGACTTATGGCCATTTTTCACACTTACGACCGTTGCAGCATCCCCATGGTCACATCAACAAAATTCGGACTCTTGCCAACTGTCTCGTATTTACAACGGATCCTAAGGGGTCATTTGATCGCCTTTTGCGATCTTCTGACAAGCAAAATCAATGGGGAAGTCAGATTAACTTAACAACTGCAGTGATTCGCTTAGCAACAGCAGCAAGAAAGATTGTAAAATGGGGCAAAATTCACTTAACAACTGTCTCCCTTACCAACATAAAATTTGGGTTCAATTGCGGTCGTAATTCGAGGACTACCTGTAATACTCGCATAAATAACCTAGTTACAGAGATTATGCTTTTTAAAACAAGAGTTGGATAACGAGGTTTTGTATTTATACGGGGCTAGAAGAAATGAGAATATGTAGGGAAGTTTCTGGAACCAGTTCTGGGAGACAGGCGGGATGCAAAGATGCAAAATAAATTGAACTTTAGTGAAGTAGCTAAGAACCACGCACATACTAAAGCGACAGACTGAAAGACCTAGGCCAGGGTGTCAAACTTGATTTCATTGAGGGCCGCATCAGGGTTGTGTTTTACCTCCGGGGGGGGCCTGGGATGGGCGTGGCCAGGGTGGGCTTGGCCAGCTCAACATCACTCGTGTTGGGGGTGCCTGCGGTGGCCTGAGTACGCTGCCAGGAAAACGGGCTCCCGAGTTCCGTTTTCGGCTGTGACGGCTTCCTGCCACCCTCTGCCAGAGAAAATGGAGCTCGGAAGGGACACATGCCACAGGCGTCCCTCGCGAGCTCCATTTTCGGGTGCGACATCTTCCTGCAACCTCTGCCAGAGAAAATGGAGCTCGGAAGGGACGTCTGTGGCCCTCTCGAGGTCCGTTTTCGGGTCCGACGGCTTCCTGCAACCCTCTGCCAGCGAGCTCCATTTTTGCAGCAGAGGCACCATGGGCCAGTCCTTCGCTGTTTCTAGGTCGGCCCCGTGGGCCAGATCTAAGCACCCCGCAGGCCAGATCTGGCCCCTGGGCCTTGAGTTTGACATCCCTAACCTAGGCACTTATTTTTTATCTATTACATTTTTATCCCACCTTTATTGCTTTATAGGCAATATGAGGCAAATGATGCTGACGGCAAAACCCTCTTATTCTTCAGAAATCAGCAGGCGAATAAATGTGGGATGATTGAAATAGCATCTGAATGCTAACTCAGTGTGCACCACAGAATCCGCAGAAAGCAGGACTCCAGCTTGTACTGCAGTGCATTGTGATGCAGGCCCTAAAAATGTCAGGCTTTGATTCATGTCTCCTGGTAAGATACCTAGAACACCTGCATTGCGAGAATTCCCCTTCCTACTTCCTCTACCAGCGTTTTCCAGATTGCAGCTGCCTCCACCGCCATTCAGATTTATTGTAGTGCGGTACCTGTCACTCTTTAAGATGTGTGGACTTCAACTCCCAGAATTCCCCAGCCAGCATGTTGAGAAGGTTGAAAAACCCTGTAGTGACTATACATCTGTGATGAGGAAATGCTTTCAGTCCATTTTTATTTTAAAAAAAATAGTCATGCTTTGTAAGGAAGGAGAATTCTCATATCAGATTAGCTGCTAGGAAGGCAGTTACTTCTTTTGCATGCTCTTTTATGCTGTCGATTTCAGACCTTTTCCCTAGAACCGTGATGGCGATCCTATGGCACGCGTGCCACAAGTGGCACGTGGAGCTATATCTGAGGGCACGCAAGGTGTTGACCTATGTCAGCTCCAGCGCGCATGTGCGTGCTGGCCAGCTGATTTTCGGCCTTCCGGAGGGCGGGGAGGCCGTTTTTTGCCCTCCCCAGGCTTCCGGAAAGCCTCCGGAGCCTGTGGATGGTGAAAAACGGGCCCAACGGACCTACTGGAAGTTCAGAAACGAACTTCCGGTAGGGCCGTTGGGCCCGTTTTTCACCATTCACAGAGTCCGGAGGCTTCAGTGAGGCCTGCGCGCATGCGTGGGGAGGCAGCGCAGGGGGGCTGTGCGAGCATGCATGGGGGAGGGCATCACATTATGGGTGTGGGCACACACACACATGCCATCATGTGCATGCGCGCCCTTTTGGCACCCGAGCAAAAAAAAAGGTTCGCCATCACTGCCCTAGAATATCGTATTGCTTCTGACACTGTCAAACTACTGCACAACAGAAAACATGTTTGTTTTTTCCAGCCGTACTTACACAACCATCCTTGTCGGGCTGTCAAAGAGAGATGACACTCCTATCCCAGGGCACAGTAAATTGTGCAAAAATCCATGTTTTCATTGGTTAAAAAAACCCAAAACCCCAGAGAGTGGCAAATGGTTTCAAAAGAGAGCAAAACTCCACAGTCCAGCTGATAATAGTTTGATGGATTTAGGTCAGGTTGTGTATCTCGGGCACAGATTGAGTGGCAACTTGGTATGTTCGGTTGTGACATGGTGGGGCAGAGGGGTGGGGGGGAGAGAAAGGCTTGGAAGAGGCAATTTTTCATTGAGAGTTGACAGGCCTGCTTTTCTCTCATTTTCTCCTGCCTTGCAGTCTTGAGCCCTTTGGTCGTTAGATAAGACAAAGCATCGTTGGGCCTCATTCTGTTTTATAATAGAATGGTACCCTCGCCGATCTGGATTGGATTTGTGCTCGAGAAGGAAGCTGCCAGTTTATAGAGAGATTTATAGTAGGAAGGAAGGATCTGTTCCTGGCAGATAATGAAATAATGAAAATGTCTGCATTGCGCTCTGGGCTAGAAGGCAGGTTGAAGCTGGGGAGACATTTTATTTATTTATTTGTGAGATTTATATACCGCCTCACAGTGCAAGCACTCTCTAAGCGGTTTACACCAGTAAGCAATGTATATATTTATATTGCCCCCAACAATCTGAGTCCTCATTTTACCTACCTCGGAAGGATGGAAGGCTGAGTCAACCTTGAGCCGGTGAGATTTGAACCGCTGACCTGCAGATCACAGTCAGCTAAAGTGGCCTGCAGTACTGCCTCTAACTGCTGCGCCACCTCGGCTCTCTCTCTTTTGAACTTGTGAGTTTAAATACCGAAATGGGCAGAGGGCTGGGGTTGACACTCAGTATAAAAAATAGTCAGAGAGGCGAGATCTTTTTTGCGACAGTGACTCAGGTCTGTGCGTGGCGTGTGGAATGTTATTTTCCAGGGGCCCCTCGAAACGTGTGGGTGTGCATGTTGGAAACGGGGCTGAATAAGGAGGTTAAAAGTTAAGGCTCTTACTCATCTTGGGAAAAAAATCGTCCGTTTCTCCGGCCGATAGCATGGGCATCTTTTTCTTAAACAAAGAGCACAATCACTTGTTTTCTTTTCTGTGTTTCTTTGGTGCCCATGCAACACCCTCCTTTAAATTTGTTGATTTTATAAGCGTGATTGCTTCCAAGGCTGAAGCTTTGAGCCCAGAATTTAGCATCTAGAGTTCCACCTTCTGTGCAGCATGAGAATTGCTGGCAGATAGCTGAAATAATCCAGCTGCCCAAGAGACTCCGTGTAGTTAATTCTTTTTTTTTCCTTCCCTCCATCCCTTCCTTTTGGCCAAGTTCCACTAGAAGGGATTAGCATTGGTATGATCAGAAGAGATTTCACTGATCAGGGGAACTGTAGAATAGGAGAAGGAAGGAGTGCAGGTCACTCCTTGACTTTCGACCATAAAGCTAAAGGTTCCCCTCGCACATATGTGCTAGTCGTTCCTGACTCTAGGGGGCAGTCCCCTCTGGTCCACGGGAAAAACCTCTCTCCACAGAACTGGTGCCACAAAGTTGGGGTGGGTGGGCGCTGATCCAGAGAATAGTTATCCGATTTAAAAAAATTAGCATTTAAAATATTTTTAAAGAAGTAGGCGCTTACACATCTACCACTCCCATTCTTAACGAGAACCTTTAAAATCTGGCCACGTAACGATCATTTAATTAGTGATGGGAGAAGTGACAATCTTCACAACTAATGCCAAGCTAAGAATGAACTGGGTTGTTTGTTTGTTTGTTTGTTTTTGCTTTGTTTTGAATTGAATTAGCATGAGTTACTCATCTTCTGGCTATAGGGTAGGATTTCATGTGAATCAGGCCTCTCTAAGGCAGACTTTTGAAAAGTAAACCTACGGTAAGTTTAAGTAGCTTTGATTAGCAGTAGTTGCAAATTAGCGGAGAAATGTAATTCTATATAAACGCTACGTGTGGCTTCTCGTGTGTTCATTCCTTACAGAGCATTTAATGCAGTGGTTCTCAACCTTTCTAATGCTGCGACCCTTTAATATAGTTCCTCATGTTGTGGTGACCCCCAACCATAAAATAATAAAATTATTAGGAAACTCAGGGGGGGGGGTTCTAACTTACCCCGCTGCCGGTTTGCTTCCTCCTGCGCTGCGTGGCCGTGCCTTGTGGCCGCGCGTGTGCTATGTGCGTGCACGCATGCACAGTGCTGAATTTTTTTAAAAAAATTGCAAAAAAAAGCCGAAAGCAAGATGGCAACACATGCGCAGTGCCAGAAATTTGGCTTCTGCGCATGCTCAGAAGTTCCCATGGTACAGATTTTTTTTTCCCGGTAGTCTATTTGCATGTGGGTGGATCTGCCTGGAGACGAATAGAGGAGCGGTGTCTTGGTTCCTAAGACCATCGGAAATATGTGCTTTCCGATGGTCTTAGGCGACCCCTGTGAAAGGGTCGTTCAACCCCCAAAGGGGTCCCACAGGTTGAGAACCGCTGATTTAATGTGTAACAGTGGGTTCACCCCCCCAAAAAAGGACAATAAAACATTATCTTATCATTCAGCTAATCATCATCATCTTCATTTAATGACCCCATAATCCTTTGCGGGCTGGAACCTGGGCAACTGAATGGAGCAAGTAGAGTGTTTTTATGGCCGGATGCCCTTCCTGTCGCCAATGCGGAGTTTTCGTTCAGCAGATATATTTCTCAGTATGCCCAGAGAGAGAAATATCTGCCTCTACCTAGGATCAAACTCTCAGCCTCCTGATTGTGAGGCGAGAGGTCCACCTTTAGGCCACCATACCACTCATATCTTATCATTCAGCTAATGTGCTCTGTAATCTATACGGTTATTTGGAAGCAGTTCTCTTTAATTTTGGGAGATTTTACTTCTGCTTAGATGCACAAGCTGGATTCACAAATGGCAGAATAGAACTTGATTTTTTTGGTTTAGCATCTTGTATAAACGCAGATAACTTTAGTCAACAGGCTAGTTTAACTGTGGGGTCCTTGGTGCTCTCTGAACTTGGTGGTTTTCTTGCAGACGTTTCATTACCAAACTTGGCAACATCATCAGTTTAACCCTGAGCCGCAAATATTATCTGCTATGGAGACTAGTTAAAACAAGCTGCTGTTTAGGGCAACTTGAGTTCTCAACCCCTTAGAAATCATTCCACTTCGGGTTCAAAGAAGGAAGCAAATAAAGTCAACATCAGGGATCTGAATAGAGATAATAGGCAGAAAATGCAGATGTGAAGCTTGTGCCTTCTCTTCAAGATGGGCTTTTGTTTGAAACAGCTTCCTTGCCAGCTGCTTGCTTGTAAATAATGACTGAGTAAGACACGCCAGCCTCAGATGCTACATGGAGCGCATGGAATTAGGGCATGCTTTGCTTGGCTTTGGCTATTCTCAGATCTATTGTCTATGCCTTTCCAATTAATTCAGTCCATAAATCACCTGAGCTATCCTTTGTAACAAAATAAATAGCTGGCTGAATTTTTCCAGGGTTTTTGGAGGATGAATAGTACTGTATGTAAGTCCTCCTAGCTCAAGGCTCAGCAATTATGGCAACTTTATGACCTGTGGATTTCAACTCCCAGAATTCCTGAGTAGGATGGCTAGCTCAGGAATTCTGGGAGTTGAAGTTTGCACATTGTAAAGTTGAAGAAACATTGGTCTATTTCAAATGAGGCATAGTGCAATCCTCGCAGTAACCAATCATGGTGAATAAACGAGATACACCATAATCGTTGAAGAAACCCTAACCCTGAATTCTACAGGTAGTCCTCAACTTACAACAGTTCGTTTAGTGACCACTCGGAGTTACAACGGCACTGGAAAAAGTGACTTATGGCCATTTATCACATTTATTGCACAATTCATCCCTGGCCTGCAAATATTGTCTTCTATTAATTTCTACGTTACCTCTTCCTCCTCCTTTCTCTCTCCCTTTCTCTTTTTTTAAATTTTCTTTAAGTATCTTTTCCTTCCAAAGCATTCTCGGACTGGTTCCTTCTAGCTTCTTTCTATAAGAGTCCTAGTTGTGTTGCATTAGTCCCCCCTACGGCTCCTCCTCTTCTTCTTCTTCTTCTTCTTCTTCTTCTTCTTCTTCTTCTTCTTCTTCTTCTTCTTCTTCTTCTTCTTCTTCTTCTTCTTCTTCTTCTTCTTCTTCTTCTTCTTCTTCTTCTTCTTCTTCTTCTTCTTCTTCTTCTTCTTCTTCTTCTTCCTCTTCCTCTTCCTCTTCCTCTCCTTCTTCTCCTTCTCCTTCTTCTCCTCCTTCTCCTTCTCCTTCTCCTTCTTCTTCTTCTTCTTTCTTCTTCTTTCTTCTTCTTCTTCTGTTAAGGCACATGGAAGCTTTTCCTTCAGGAGCCCCTCCTCACCTATTTGCGCTGGGAAGAATCCAATTCCCCCCAGTTGAACAGCTGCTCCCAGGGATAAATGTGACTTTTCAAAGATCTTTGCCTGCTGCCCTCCCTTATTTTGATGCAAATCTCCTTTGGCATTTTGAAAAGAGGGATTAGCAGAAGGGAGAGAGAGGGAGGGGGTCCCCACAGGGCAGGAAGGCTCCCCTCCATGTGTCCTCTATTCCCTAGGCGGGCAAGTTTTGCATTCTCTTATTGTTTACTGGCTGTATCCTTGGGGGGGGGGGGAAGGGGGGCTTTTGAAAGCTTTCTTTGTTCTGACTTGCTGCCAGAAGCAAGCCAGCCTTTTGAATTCTTTGTGCAAGGCTGTGTTTTCCTTTTTTGGGGGGTGTTTAAAATGTCCCTAGGAATCTGGCTAATAACTTAATAGCTTCTCTACTCCTACTGCAAATGCTTTGTGTGCCACTGAGTGGACAGATGGAGGCAAAAAAAGAAAAGCAGATTTCTCTCTAGGCTGCCCCATTAGCTCTGGCTTTTCAAAAAAAATCAGGTTTTTTTTCCCCAGCCTGTCTTTCCTTGGTTTCATTTATGCTCGGAGAAGCTTTTTTTCACCTTTCACCTCGCGGCTGGTCGCCGTAAGAAGAAGGATATGGCATAATGGCTGGGAGGGAGGGAAGGGGAGACACATTCAGGCTCTTTACGGGCGCCCGGGTGCGCAGTCTGCCAAGGCTGTGTTCCCAGCAGCTGGCCTGCGCAAATGAATCTTGCCATGTGGAGATTGTTTCTGGTTAATTGGGGGAGCGGCAACTGTGCTGGGGATAAGGGGGGGGTACATGTGCATCCCCATATGTGCTTAGAAAAAGGTTACAACCCAGGTGCGTGTGCAGCTAGAAAAACCTTGGGAAGAATCAGGGACAGGTGGTCTTCGACTTATACCCATTATGTTCTGACCCAGCTCCCCAAGCACGACAAACCCTCTGTATTTTAAATCAACGATTCCTTTATTAGGAGCGCCAGCAGCCCCGGCAAAAAGTTTCTCTCTCTCAAAGCAGGCTAACAAATCTGTCCGGCAGGGAGATGAATAGTTTGCCACACCTATTCATTTCCGCCCCCTGCCTTTTATGCCCAGAGCTAGGGTGGGGCTCCGCTAGCAGCGGTGGCTCTTCCGTCCCAAGGAGCAGCCCATAGATTTCCACTGCTCTCCTCTCCTCTGCCTTCTGCACATCTGTGGATCAGGCACTGGGCCCAGCTGTTGCTCCTCTTCCTCATCAGCCACCTCCAGACCTGGGGGCTGTTGACTCTCCATCTGAGGGCTGACGGATGGCCCAGGCGCCTCCTCTGCCTCTCTTTGATGCTGACCCTGACTCCCATGCCTCCTCCTCATCTGATTCAGCTGCTGGAGGGGCCGGTGGCCGACAGGCCACAACACATTCACTTAGCGACTGCTCGAATTACAACACCCCTGAGAAATGGGATTTACAATCAGTCCTCGCACTTACAACCATCGCTGCATCGCCAGAGTTGCGTGGTCAAAATTCAGATGCTTGGCAACTCGCATGTATTTACAATGGTTGCAGCATCCCATGGTCATGTGACTCCCATTCACAACCTTCCCAGCCATCTTCTGGCAAGGAAAATCAATTGGGGGGGGAAGTCCACTTCATTTAACAAATGCAGCAATTTGCTTAACAACCGTGGCAAAAAGGCATGACTCACTTAACAACCGCTTTGACTAGCAATTTAAATGATTGCTTGTTGTCCTAAATCAAGAACTACCTATAATTGGTGAGTGTAGTTAGGGTGGTCTTATTTTTGGAGCCCAGCAGTCCAGGGGTGAAATCCAGCAGGTTCTGACAGGTTCTGGAGAACCGGTAGCGGTCATTTTGAGTAGTTCGGAGAACCGGCAGTGGAAATTTCGTGTAGTTCGGAGAACCGATAGTAGAAATTTTGAGTAGTTCGGAGAACCGGTAGTAGAAATTTTGAGTAGTTCGGAGAACTGGCAAATACCACCTCTGGCTGGCCCCAGAGTGGGGAGGGAATGGGGATTTTGCAGTATCCTTCCCCTGCCACGCCCACCAAGCCATACCACACCCACCAAGCCACGCCCACAGAACAGGTAGTAAAAAAAATTGGATTTCACCACTGCAGCAGCCTCATGGCGAAGGACTCAGCTGGGGCTCTGTAATGCTATGACATTAAGCTGTTGTCTGAATGCTGTGAATTCCAGGTGAAAAGTCTTGGGTTCATACCTTCCTGTTGGGATGAAGGAGACCAAGATCCTAGTTTCAGACTGCGGACTTCAGTCTGGATGATGTTTTCTTGATCCTTAGAATCAAAATCGCATGAAGTTTTAGTAGTGTTTTATAAATCCTTAGTAAGACCACACCTGGAATACTGCTTCCAATTTTGGTCACCACACTACAAAAAAAGATGTTAAGACTTTGGAAAAAGTGCGGAGAAGAGCAACTAAGATGATTAAAGGGCTGGAGACTAAAATGTATAAATAACGGTTGCAGGAACTGGGTATTGTTAGTCTAGGAAAGAAGGATTAGGGATGACATGATAGCAGTATTCCAGTTTTGAGGGGCTGCCACAAAGAAGAGGGTGTCAACCTATTTTCCAAAGCACGGGAGGGCAGGACAAGAAACAATGGATGGAAACTAATCAAGGAGAGAAGCAACCTGGAATTAAGGAGAAACTTCCTAACAGAGAGGACAATTAACCAGTGGAACAGCTTGCCTCCAGAAATAGTGGGTGCTTCATCACTGGAGGTTTTTAAGAAGAAACTGGACAGCTACTTGTCTGAAATTGTATAGGGTCTCCTGCCTGAGCAGGGGGCTGGACTAGAAACCTCCCAGGTCCCTTCCAGCTCTATTCTGATTGAATTGAATTCTTTACATCAGGGGTGTCCAACCTTGGCAACTTTAATACTTGTGGACTTCAACTCCCAGAATTCATGGCTGGCTGGAGGATTCTGAGAGTTGAAGTCCATAAGTCTTAAAGTTGCCAAGATTGGACACTCTGGCTTTACATAGAGAGCTTTTCTGATTTATTGGTTTTATCTTAGATTAAATGCCTATATATGGCATTTTAACCAACCAGCCTAGGGGTAAGTGAGCAGCCTCTGAGTGACATGTTTGAAGAAGCTCCTGATGGCGTGCTGATTCATTCTTTCTGCTGCATGGCTGTGACACGGCCATGTAAGATGAGTGGAAGGTCATGAGTTGTGCACAGTCTTTGAGAGTGTGCAAGCTTGCATGTAGATTTTGTGGGAGAAAATCAGTGTTCGGTGATAGGCTAGGGAAAATGGGAGTTGAAATCTAACACACTGCGGGGCACCAGACTGGGGACATTTGGATTAAATAGGACTTGCAACCAATCTGGGGTTGCCCTCTTTTCCCTAAAATTATTTGTGCCCCTGATTTTATCAGTTGTGTGTGCCTGTAGGACACGGGTGTCAAACTCGTGGCGTCACGTGACATATCACGATATTTTCTCCCTTTGCAGAGCTGGGGTGGGTGTGGCCTGTGCATGACCCATCCGGGCCGCCAGTTTGACACCCCGGCTGCAGGAGAAGGAGTGGCAGAGCTAGGGAAGGCGTCAAAAGAGGAATCAGCCTAGAATCTCTACGTAGCCACAAACAGATTAAGACCAACCCCTCTTGAATTCCATTGGCCCTTATCTAGCACCAAAATGGTGCTGATCCTTAGTTGAATAGATTCCTATGCATAGATCGGACTGAGCAATAAATCAGCTTTGGTGCTGGTCTGGTCTGGTCACGTCAGAGGTGGGTTCCTGCCTCTGATTGCCGGTGCGGCTAATAGCCGTTCTTCGGCGCAGAGCCGAAGACTCGCGGATCCAGAGCCATCCGCGGGCGCTGTCCCCGCCCGCATGGATGCCGCCAATTGCGTTCTTTTGCCCTCTGCGCATGTGCAAAGCGTTCCACATGCGCAGAGGGCAAAAGAACGCAATTGGCGGCATCCATGCGGGCGGGGAAAGCGCCCGGGGACGGCTCTGGATCCGCGAGTCTTCGGCTCTGCGCCGAAGAACGGCTATTAGCCGCACCGGCAATCAGAGGCAGGAACCCACCTCTGGGTCACGTTGTATCTTAACCTAAGATTGTAATGACTTACGATCAAAGTTCCAATTCCAAATGTGGTCGTAAGTTGAATGCAACCTATATGGTTGCAAAAGCACACTGCACAGTAGTCGCGACCAAATTTGTCCCTAGGAGTTGACCTTGACTTGAGAGAGTCTACATTTATTAACCAAGTTCTAACCAGGCCACGTCGTTGGCTGCTTTGAACTGCGGTATTTTGTTAGGAACAATAATATCATTTTTATTATGGTCAGCGATGGGAGGAAATTTCAAGAATGTATGGAAAGAGAAACAATGTTTGTTCTGAGATCCTAATGCAGTACAAGAGCTCCATTATGCTGCTCTTGAACAAAAGTGTGCCAAGCGCTCATATTTTATTTACTGCTTACAACAGAGGATTAGCACCGCTGTGTTCCTTGTTAATATTGCACATCCTCAGAATATTTTCTTCGCTAAGCGCAGCTTGTAGCTTTAGTTACATGAGCCAGTGCTTCTAGAAAAACTTGATTTTCCAAAACATTGGCATTCTCACAATGGGATACTTGCAACATGACACTATAACAACACAGTTTGCACAACTTCTCTCATATAGCTGTGATTTGACTCAATTTGCAATTGAATTTAATGTGCTGCAACTGTTTTGGTTTTGAAATACCCTCTTTTGAGAGCGAATCAGCTGTTTGGAAGGCAAAGCAATTTGTTTCGGCCACTTGGAAGGTGTTTTGAAGAGGGCATTTCAAACTTTGAGTGTTTTGCACAATTCCTTTTGAATTGCGAGTTGAACTTTGCAAAGCCATATAGTTGAAAGAAACCGCTTGAGTTTTTTTTCCAGAATGTAATGTCACTTGATCTTAGCCAAAAGGCCGAGAAGCGATGTAACGTAATCCCTTAAAAATCTTACCTCTGACCTAAAAATTTAGGTACAACTCGGGCATCACAACTTATGCAACATGATTTAAGCAAGGAGCAATGGCTCCATTCAAGATTCCTTTGAGAGCTGATAAAAATAGTAAATCCAGTGTAATATTAGTTCGTCCAAATTACCATTCCTGGAGAAACCTGATGGTATAAAAATTAGTTAATTTAACAGATCAAGATCTCAAAGAATTATTGGCTTGATGGTTTGTTGGATCTTTGAAAGCCAACTGTTTTTTATTGTGTTTGACAAGTTGCCGGCATGTAATCAAGCTGAATTAACAACCACAACCGCAATCCTACAGATCTAGATCAGAATTCATCATATGGTCCTCGACTTACGGCCACATTTCTGTTGCAAAGCATGACAGTTTTTAAGTGAGTTTTGCCCCCATTTTACAACCTTTTGGTCACAGTTCAGCAAATCACTTCGGTTGTTAAGTGAATCATGTGGTCGTTAAACGAGTCTGGCTTCTCCCATTGACCTTGCTTGTCAGAGGTCTGCTCGGAAGGTCACAAATGGTGATCCTATTAGAATTTTAGAATCTAGAATTTGTTATTTGGCCAAGTATGATTTAGAGACACATGGAATTTGTCTCCGGAACAGTGCAATTGCCATAAATACATGCCCCCAAATTTTGATCATGTGACCATGGGGATGATTCAACAGTCAGAAATATAAAAATTAATCCTAAGTCACTTTTTTCAGTGGTATTGTAACTCAGGTCACTAAATGAATGATTGTAAGTCGAGGACTACCTGTATTCTATTCTATTTATTTCTATTTATTGAATTTATATTGCCGCCTATTCGCCCATGGCGACTCAAGGCGGCTTACAGAACAGGGGTGAAATTCAGCAGGTTCTGACAGGTTCTGGAGAACCGGTAGCGGAAATTTATTTATTTGTGAGATTTATATACTGCCTCACCGTGCAAGCACTCTCTAAGCGGTTTACACCAGTAAGCAATGTATATATATATTGCCCCCAACAATCTGGGTCCTCATTTTACCTACCTCGGAAGGATGGAAGGCTGAGTCAACCTTGAGCCGGTGAGATTTGAACTGCTGACCTGCGGATCACAGTCAGCTAAAGTAGCCTGCAGTACTGCCTCTAACCGCTGCGCCACCTCGGCTCTTTTTCAAATTTTGAGTAGTTCGGAGAACCGGCAAATACTACCTCTGGCTGGCCCCAGAGTGGGGTGGGAATGGGGATTTTGCAGTATCCTTCCCCTGCCACGCCCACCAAGCCACGCCCACAGAACTGGTAGGGGAAAATTTTGAATTTCACCCGTTACAGAATATAAAAACCACATTTAAAAACAGTAAAACCGATTTTAAAAAATCAAATACATTAATGTAATAAAATAACCCCCCCACCTCCCGCGACAGCCGATCACACGAGCCATTTAATGGGCTCCATCCCGCTCTGGGTTCCCCAGGCCCGCTGGCAGAACCAGGTCTTCAGCGCCTTCCGGAACAGTATTAGAGCTTGGGCTGTTCTAATCTCTGGGGGAATGATGTTCCAGAGAGAAGGAGCCACCACAGAGAAGTGGGTCCCACAAGGTGTATCTTCTGGGTCCCACAAGGTGTATCTCCCTTGGTGTATCTCCCTTGGTATAGTTCTTTGACCTTATTAGTTTGGGACCCACATGTTGGCCAAGTCTCCTGGCTTCTCAGCCATAAAAGAGTTGGGCTAAAAACTGTTGACAACAGTCTTAAACCATCCAACTGACTCTAATGTTTTCTTGTGGCTGTTTTTCCTCAGGAAAGTATGCCCCAGACGCCTCCGTTCGCAGTCATGTTTGACAGCAGTGGCTACAGCCGATACCTGTTCCAGT
The DNA here is from genome assembly GCA_023053685.1 of Diadophis punctatus similis. Lineage (NCBI taxonomy): Eukaryota > Metazoa > Chordata > Lepidosauria > Squamata > Dipsadidae > Diadophis > Diadophis punctatus. The sequence goes on from JALIGW010000006.1 coordinate 65,313,840, forward strand.
CCAAAGAGGACAGCTGTGAAGGGCTGTATTACCATGACAACAACTTGCTGTCAGGATCTTTGGAAGCTCTCATCCAGCACTTGGTGCCCACTCTCGATTACTACCCAGATGTAAGTCTTCTCCATTTGCAAATTAAATCCGCTCACCCTGCTGTGGCAAAAGTGGAAGGGCTTGGCAAGGTGCCATATGGCATTTGCATTAGAGAGAACAATTTAGAGAGTCCTTGCCAGCCCGTTTCAGACTGTATTTCTTTTTATTATTTATTTCCACGATGTATTTTGTTAGTTTATCAAAATATCAAATACGGAAGTGCAAAGAAAAATGAAGATAAGGGGAAAATAAGGGAGGAAAAGGGGAAAGAGAGAAAAGTGTAGGGTAAGATATCCCAAAGGTGCTTTTTCAAACTGGCCTTTCTTGTTTTTTTTTCCTTGAAGACGTTTCGCTTGTCATCCAAGAAGCTTCTTCAGTTCTGACAGAACCTCTGGCAGTTCTGTCAGAACTGAAGAAGCTTCTTGGATGAGAAGCGAAACGTCTTCAAGGAAAAAAACCAAGAAAGGCCAGTTTGAAAAAGCACCTTTGGGACTGAGAAACTATAGCAATAGCAATAGCGCTTAGACTTATATACCGCTTCATAGTGCTTTACAGCCCTCTCTAAGCGGTTTACAGAGTTCAGCATATTGCCCCCAACACTCTGGGTCCTCATTTTACCCACCTCTGAAGGATGGAAGGCTGAGTCAAGCTTGAGCCTGGTGAGATTTGAACAGCTGAACTGCTGAACTAGCAATCAGCTGAAGGTTGCAGTGCTGCTTTTAACCACTGCGCCACCTCGGCTCCTAGACATGTACATAGACATGTACGATAAGTTGGAAAAGAGAAAGAAAAAAACATTGACTTCTGACTCCTTTGGTGCAGTAGAATAAGGTACTAAAAAAAACCTCAACTTTTTACTTTTATATGATCATATGTTCTAGCCGCTTCTGTAACAACAAACCTATCAAAATCAGCAAAACCCAAAAAAGTTTTGTGTCTTTTCCTGACATAGCTGCTTTGAGCGTTTCTAAAAATGAGCCAGACCATCATGATGTGGTAACTTCATCTTCCCACCCCCACCCCACCCCCATTTCCTTACACCTTGAGAGTTTTCCAGCCATGCGGCAACCTATCTCTGGCTCTTAAGAAAATATCACAAAGAGCTGTTGTTGTGCCTGGATTGCATCTCTCTTTTTCTCCACGTCACTTGGTCGAGGGCTATTTTTGTCAGGGCTGCCATGTGCATTACGGACATTGATGTTTGGCATTGAAGATCAAACCAGATGCAGATGGTCTCTTTGATCTTTCTCTTGGGCAGCTCAGAAGCAGCTGGGCGTCTTTGCAAAGAAGTATTTTCCCCTTGTGTCCCCCAAGGAGGAAACGATCTTAGGGGCTGGGAAGATGAAAAGGACAAGCAGGTTGCACTTCTCTATCCTAAGATCATTTTTCCAGATCCTGATTGGAATGCAGAATCAATGCCTCTCATTCTCCTGTCTCTTAGAGCAGGGGTCTCCAACCTTGGCAACTTTAAGATTTGTGGACTTCAACTCCCAGAATTCTGGGAATTGAAGTCCACAAGTCTTAAAGTTGCCAAGGTTGGAGACCCCAGTCTTAGAGCAGGGGTTCCCAACCCCAGGTCTGATGACTGGCACCAATCCATGGCATGCCAGAAACTGGGCCACGCAAACAAGCGAAGCCCCATCTGTGGGATGCAGGCGGCATGCAAAACCATGCCCCCTCCAGTCCACAAAAAAATCTTTCTCCATGGGACCGGTTCCTGGTGCCCAAAAGGTTGGGGGCCACTGTCTTAGACAGGGGTGTCAAACTTCATTTCATTGAGGGCCGCATCAGGGTTGTGTTTGACCTCCGGGGGCCGGGGTGGGCGTGGCCAGCTCAAAGTCACTCGTGTCGGGGGCGCCTGTGGCGGCCCGAGCGCTCTGCCGGTGAAAATGGGCTCCCAATCTCCGTTTTCGGCTGGGACGGCCTCCTGCAACCCTCTGCCAGTGAAAACGGAGCTCGGGAGGGCCTCCCGCCGCCCTCCCGAGCTCCGTTTTTGCTGGCAGAAGCACTGCGGGCCGGTCCCTCACTGTTTCCAGGATGGCCCCGCCGGCCAAATCTAAGTAACCCCCAGGCCAGATCCGGCCCCCGGGCCATGAGTTTCACCACCCCCCGGTCTTAGAGAAGAGAGGGGCATGAGTTCCACTTGAGATGGGGAAAATGGTTGACCCCCCTTCTACCTCACTTATTAAAGTTGCTCTCAAGATGAGCTCAGACCCTAGTGATATACAGGCACACATTCATTCATTTTATTTTATTTATTTTGCTATCTCAGTATCATCATTCTCTAAAAGTTTTTGGTACAGATTTTCGCAAGTTTCATTCCATCCTGGAATATATTCCTTGGGGAAGCCACGTGATTGTGGGGCTCCTCGACAGACTATTCAGCATATAGTGAGGGAATGCCCTAACAGAAGATATCCAGGAGACTGTAGGGACTTCCTCTGCACAACAACGGCAGCTACTGACTGGATCTCCAAACTTGATATTAAGATTTATTTATTTATTTATTTATTTGTGAGATTTATATACCGCCTCACAGTGCAAGCACTCTCTAAGCGGTTTACACCATTAAGCAATGTGTATATAGCTTTGAAACGTTATTTCTGTTTTCCTTTTTTAGGTTTTTCTTACTGCTTTAACTGTTTTTAATTTGTAAAAATGAAGTGTTTTAATATTGTGTGTGACCAGCCATACGCTAAATAAATAAATAAATAAATTTATTTTGCGATTCTTATAGGCCGCCCTACTCTCTGAGGACTCAGGGCTTCGTACAACATATATAAGAACAGCTAAATACTATCAAAAAATACAATTCATGCCGTTTTCTTGGCAAAATACACAAATGGTTACTTTCTTTTCTTTTTCTTTTTCTTTTACTTCCCAGTCTAAAACGTAGCAGTGATTATGAGGTCTCCCATCTACGTAATAAGCAGAGTTGGCCCCACTGAACTTTTACATTCAGCCAAAGTCAGCTTATGTAAATCATAGAACTGGACAGATAAAAATACAAGTGCAGCTTTATAATTAGTATCATATTTTTTCAATGCAAAGTCTACCTCATCAGGCTAGTTTCAGAATTGAGACTGGATACATCTTCTCATTTTGTGTGATGGCTCCAAAGTACTACAAAACTGCTATCTATTTTGCTAATTTCAAACAAGGTCTGATCAGTGCTAGCTGATTCCATTCGAGTACTTTCCTTTCATCCAGTTCATATCAAAACCCATCTCTTGTTATGAGAATCGCTTCGTGTTTTGAGAAACAATTGTTGTTGTGTCTTCTCGGAAATCTTCATTCCGTACGCTTCAAAAACTGAAATCTTCCAGAGCAAATTCTTCTGCCTGTTTGATCTGCTTTGGGTGGAATTCATGCACCCCCACCTGTCCTGTCTTTCTTACACAAAACACACAGAATTACTAAAGAAGTAATATTGATGACAATATGGTAACCACCTTCTGCCACACAACGCAGCTATTTCAGTGTCCTAAAATTAGGTGCTGCTAGGAAATTCCTTGCAAACTTTTCTAAGGTAGTTAAAAGAAAATCTGCAGCTTAAAATTCCTCAACAGGAGCAGCTTTCCAAGTTTTCATGTGCCTAAATTGTGGACTAATCCTAATGGCACCAATTATATATGAGCTGATTATATGCAGCTTATGCCTCTTTTTCAGTTTAGCACAAGCCCGTTGCTCTCCCCACAAATCATGTGGCATACCAAAAGGGCTTGAAAGAGGTAAAGAATTTTTTTTCTCTTTGTGCTATACTCTTAATAAGCATAGCTTTCAATAGGAAATATGTACCATGGGGTCAGAGGTGGGATCCTACCTCTGATTGCCAGTGCGGTTAATCGCTGAGTTCGGCGCAGAGCCGAAGACGCTGCTCGAGCCTGCTCCCTTTCGCGGAGTGGGAGCTTTCCCCGGGCGCTTTCCCCGCCCGCATGGATGCCGCCAATTGCGTTCTTTTGCCCTCTGCGCATGCCCAAAGCGTTCCGCATGCCCAAAGCGTTCCGCATGCGCAGAGGGCAAAAGAACGCAATTGGCGGAATCCATGCAGGCGGGGAAAGCACCCGGGGAAAGCTCCCGCTCCGCGAACGGGAGCAGGCTCGAGCAGCGTCTTCGGCTCTGCGCCGAACTCAGCGATTAACCGCACTGGCAATCAGAGGTAGGATCCCACCTCTGCATGGGGTACAGATAGTCATTGACTTACGACCATAATGGAGCCCAGAATCAGACATGATTCAAAACTGGGCAAGTATGTGAAATTTAACAATCTCTTGTGATTTGGCCCATTTCTTTAATTATTTCTCTGGAGGTTGCAGGTGCCATACTTCAGTGGAGGGCCCAACAGATGCGGATACTTATTGCTGACTCACGCTTTGTGTACTAGCTTGTACTAGACAGCTGCAGTACTTACTCACAGCCTGCTATCAATCACAGATAGATAACTCATCTCTAATTTGTCTTTGATCTGAACAGCAGGTCCTCAGGAACGTGCTGAGTGATGGGCTGTTTCTGCCTTAGGTTTCCTTAAGGTGAAAAGGATGTGCTTGATTCCACTGATGTTTCATTACTCAAATAAGTTGCACAATATTTTCAAAACACTCCTGTTGCCTTACAAAGCTGATTCACGCTCACTCATGGAAGTTTAGAATAAAGTGAATAACACCCTTCTGGATAGCTCATGTGGGGTTGGTCAAATTCTGGAAGCCTGGTGGAATATTCCATCCTGTGATTGAATTGGTTGATGACCTTAAAGCAGCAGAAATTCCATGTTGGAAAATTGCAAGCAGGGTTGCACTGGTTCACTCCATGATAAAATGAAGCCTGTTAACAAACTTATTGAATGTAGAATTTGCCAGCCAGGCTGGCTCGGGAATTCTGGGAGTTGAAATCCACAGGTTGTAAAGAGGCCATCGTTTCCCTTCTCTGCAATAGAGCCATGGGCTTAGAAATCAGTGTCAAATCTGTCCACCCAATTCTATATAAGGATTGTCATATAGCTGAGTAACTGCCCCACCTTGTCTCTTGCCTTATTCAATCAGGATGTGATGTATTCTAAGCAGGTTCTGCAGAGAGTAGCATTTGGTGCAATTAAATTTTAATACCTGTGCAGCACGGTAGCTGAACCAATAAGCAATGAACTCTCTCTCTCTCCCTCTCTCTCTCTCTCTCTCTCTCTCTCTCTCTCTCTCTCTCTCTCTCTCTCTCTCTCTCTCTCTCTCTCTCTCTCTCTCTCTCTCTCTTTCTCTCTTACAGAGAACATACATCTTCACTTTTTTGCTGAGCTCTCGGCTTTTTGTACACCCTTATGAATTAATGGCAAAAGTCTGCCATCTCTGCACCGAGCAGCATAGGCGACCGGATTCTGCAACTGATCAAGTAAGTGGCCGACTGAGTCATAGGATTTTAGGCCTGTGCAATAGAATAGAATAATTAGAATTAGAATTAATTAGAATAGAATAGAGCAGGAAGGTACCTTGGAAGTCATCTAGTCCAGCCCCCTGCTCAAACGGGAGAACCTATACCAATGTTTGTGTACAGAGGAGAAAGACAGGATAGAACAGGGGTGTCAAACTCGATTTCATTGAGGGCCGCATCAGGGTTGTGTTTGACCTCGGGGGGGGGGCGTGGCCAGCTCGATGTCACTCGTGTTGGGGGCACCTGTGGTGGCCCGAGTGCTCTGTCAGTGAAAGCAGGCTCTCGAGCTCCGTTTTTGGCTGCGACGGCTTCCTGCAACACTCAGCCAGCAAAAATGGAGCTCGGGAGGGCCGCGCAAGCTCCGTTTTCAGATGCGACGGCCCCCTGCAACCCTCCCTCCCGAGCTCCATTTTCACTGGCAGAGGCACCGCGGGCTGGTACTTCTCTGTTTCCAGGGCGGTCCCATGGGCCAGATCTAAGCACCGTGCGGGCCAGGTCCGTCATCTGGGCCTTGAGTTTGATACTCCTGGGACAGAAACTTAGACTTCCCCCAAAGGAGAGAATCTGAACTCCAAATACATTGGGGCTAACTGTATAGGATGCTAGCTAGTTGAATTTATAAATCTCCTCCCCTCTTTCCCCCCCCCCCAGAGGTTCACACTTGTGAATCTACTCTCTTTTTATTATTATTCTCAGAACAGTCTTGCAATATGGACTCACTGAGATCCAGCGACAATCGTGCCTGTGAGAATTTGCAGTAGAGATGTGCAAAATCAAACATTCTAGATCACGGGTATCAAACACGCGGCATCACGTTGCCGTCATGTGATGTTTCGCGACATTTTCCCCCTTGGTGGAGCTGGGGTGGGTGTGGCCTGTGCGTGACGCATCCGGCCTGCGGGCTGCCAGTTTGACAACCCTGTTCTAGAGAGACATACAAGTAGTCATCGACTTACAACAGTTTGTTTAGTGACTGTTCAAAGTTACAGTGGCACTGAAAAAAGGACTTATGACCATTTTCCAAATTTATGACTCCTGTAGCATCCCCGTGGTCGTGTGATCAAAATTTAGACACTTGGTAAGTGACTCATATTTATGACCATTGCAGTGTCCTGGGGGGGGGTCTTGTGATCCCCTTTTGCGACCTTCTGACCAGCAAAGTCAATGGGGAAGCCAGATTCACTTAACAGCCGTGTTACTAACTGAACAACTGCGGTGATTCACTTAACAACTGCGGCAGGAAAGGTCGTAGAATGGGATAAAGTTCAGTTAACAAATGTTTTGCTTAGCAACAGAAATTTTGGGCTTAATTGTGGCCATAAATCGAAGACTTATCTGTATTCCAGGAATGGCCAATGAATTCTGAGTGGAAAATGGAATATTCCCAAAGAAAAATGGAATACCCTGTCTCTAGAATGGGGAGTTTGAACCTAATTAAACCGAAGGTGGTTGTTCTCTGGTGTGGTGGAACTTATAGGTAGTCCTTGACTTATGACCACAATTGGGACAAGTACTTCCGTTGCTAAGCAAGGCAGATCATGAGTCATATCTGATTTTACAACCTTTTTTTTAACCATGCTTGTTAAGTTTGAATCACATAGTTGTTAAATGAATCTGGCTCTCCTTCTTGACTTTGCATTGACTTTCTGACGGTTGCAAATATGTGGACCAGTTGTAAGTCACTTTTTTTTAGTGGCATGGCAACTTTGAACAGTCGCTAAACAAATGGTTGCTATTCGAGGACTACCAGTAGTTGTCACCTCCAGTACTGTGTGTGTTTGGTCCACTTTAAGAAGGACACAGACAAAACTCACAAGGCTGTGTGAAAGACAAAGCAGAAATTTAGATTCGTGGAAGACAGATCAGGGGGATTAGGAACATTTTACCACAGCAAAAGATGACACATTGGATATAGGACATTGATGGCGAACCTATGGCACGCGTGCCACAGGTGGCACACGGAGCCATATCTACCGGCACGCGAGCCGTTGCCTAGCTCAGCTCCAGCGCGCATGTGCGTGCCAGCCAGCTGATTTTTGGCTTGCACGGAGGCTCTGGGAGGGTGTTTTTGGCTTCCTGAGGGCCTCCGGGGGGACAGGGGAGGGCGTTTTTGCCTTCCCCAGGCTCCAGGGAAGCCTCTGGAGCCTGGGGAGGGCGAAAAATGGGCCTACCGAGCCCACCAGAAGTTGGGAAATGGGCCATTTCCAGCCTCCAGAGGGCCTCCGTGGGGGCGGGGGAGGCCATTTTTGCCCTCCCCAGGCATTGAATTATGAGTATGGGCACTCGCACATGTGCAATAGCGCACGCGCATGCACTTTTGGCACCTGAGGAAAAAAAGGTTCGCCATCACTGATATAGGATATTTGGGGAGGCCCAATGAACGTCACAAAGGAAAAGGCCAAAATTTGCTTCTATACATTCTCAAAATGCAGGACACAGGATAAATAAGTTTATTTATTTTAAAAGGAAGGCTCATTCAAATGTAATGTTCAGAGGGAGAAATCTTAATGGTAAAAACAATTCAGTAAGGAAAGCAGGTATGGTTGGATGTCTCTTTCCCTTGAAATTTATTTATTTACTGTATTTATAAAATGTATTGGCCGCCTATCTTACCTCAGAGTAACATTTACCTCAGGGTAAATGTTACCTCAGGGTAAATGTTACCTCAGGGTAAATGTTACCTGAGGTAAGATGAGCGGCCAATACATTTTATAAATATAGCAAATACATATATATTTATAGGTAAATATACATTTACCTATAAATAAATAAATTACCTCAGGGTAAATGTTCGTGCAGAGGTTGGGAAATCATTTGTGTGGAAGGAGGGTGGTTTATATTTGGAATTTTTTTTTGTACTAAATAGAAGGGTGGAATCTGCCTTTTTCTTTGATTTGCCAACTTCCTTCAACGTCGTCATGCCACATAGCTTGGCATGCAATAATGAAAACCTATATTCTGCCCAACTTAAAGGAGATTCCCCCAGTCATCTTGGTAATCAATTTGTCTGTCTCGTTCACTTCATCTTCCTCTCCAGAGCCGGTTAAGGAAAATTGCCCCCAAAATCCTGCAGCTCTTGGCGGAATGGACGGAGACGTTTCCATACGATTTTCGAGATGAGCGCATGATGAGAAATCTAAAGGAGTTGGCCCATCGAATAGCCAGTACAGATGAGGTGAGCCTCGGGGTGCAAAACCTTTACCTTTATCTTATTGGCTTGACATCTTTAAGACCTTTGGACCTCAACCCCCACAATTCCTTAGCCAGCATGTCTGTTGAAGCCCACAAGTCTTAAAGTTGCCAAGGTTGGATACCGTGGTCCTAGAAGTTCAGTTATTATTGTCCTTGGCATCGTTCTATAAGGCTGGAGCCTTTCGCAACTAAGATTATGGTAATTCAGTGGTTAGTCACTATTTTTCTAGTTTTCATTGTCTGCCACTATACTGAGCTTGTTCAATCATTGTGTAACTCTTTTATTGTTTTGAATTTGATGCTTTGTGTTGTTTCAATTGTTGGAAACCACAGTGAGTCATTGTCTGCTTGTGATGTTATACAAAGAAAGACAGATTAATAGATAACTGTTGTTGAGGAATGCAGAACCATCCTGAGAGATACTGGAGGCAAGAGCAGTGGGAATATTTCATAATCACAAGGAAAATGCCCACTTGCTACTCTGAGCTAGGAAAACACCTAAATATTTTTTTTAAGGATGACAGTTAAAGGCAACTTTTCTCAGTGCTAATATCTTCCAGATATATCGGGCTTCAATTCTCAGAATTTATTTATTTTATCTTGCCTTTAATTAATTTTTTTATAGATAACCCAAGGTGGTGAACATACATAATACTTCTTTTTCCTTTTATTTTCCTCACAATAACAACCCTGTGAGGTGGGCTGGGTTGAAGGAGAGTGACTGGCCCAAAGTCACCTTGTTGGCTTTCATGCCTAAGGCGAGACTAGAACTCACAGTCCCCTGGTAATTGGCCCAAAGTCACCCAACCGGCTTTCATGCCTAAAGCGGGACTAGAACTCCCGGTCTCCTGATTGGCCAACTGATCATATCAGCTTTCCCACCCAACATCTTAAAAGATGTCACCGTATGACATCTCATAAGTTCATCAACATTTACACAGGGTCTCATGGGACTGTAACAATGACAATAGAAGATAAGTCAGTTGTGTAGTTGGTGCATCAAACACCGTACAAAGGAAGAACAACTAGGGTCTATTTTCTGTCTCTCCAGCCCCATATTACCATGTTTGATGGACAGAAAGGCGTGCTGCTCAAAGAATTTGAGGATAGAGGAAGAGAAATTGTCATGTTATATATTTTTCATCCATAAGTGACCTGGAGACATTTATTCTAAGTGAACATGTTGTGGAACTGTGTAGTGGCAGTTGTTTTAATAAATGTTTGACCTTAAGGCAGTGGTTCTCAACCTTCCTAATGCGCGCCCCGCTCCCTCCGCGCCCCACCCCGCCGCCGCGCTCGCCGCCACGCCCCTGCCACGCCGCCACCATTTGGGTAATTTTACCCTCTGCACATGCACAAAGCATTCTGCGCATGTGCAGAGGGTAAAAGAACCCAAATGGCAGCATGCGGGCAAAATCTCCCGACCCCTGTGAAAGGGTCGTTTGACCCCCAAAGGGGTCACGATCCCCAGGTTGAGAACTGCTGTCTTAAGGCATTATTTCTCAACCTTTGCAACTTTAAGATGTGTGGACTTCAACTCCCAGAATTCCCCAGCCAGCATACAGTGGAATCCTGGGAGTTGAAGTCCACACATCGCAAAATTGCCCAAGATTGGGAAATGCTACCTTAAAGTTTATACTTGGTTGGCTTTGACCCTATGAATTATCTTTCAGTTACAGTTATGAAGCTGTTAGAAGGATTTTTATTGTTTATTTAAACTTCCAAGCCACCTTGAAAAGGGTTGTTTTGTCCATGGGCAATCCATGTGCAATTTTAAATAAGTGCTTCTGTGTTTGCATACTGAAAAAGAGATTTGCAAAAAGAAATGGAAAAGTCAATATTGTAACAGAATTCAGAGCGCCATAAATTATTTGTGATGCTGGCTAGCCAGTTTCCTTGGAAAAGTAAATTGTGACCTTGTATTTATCGCACTGCATTGCAGAGCAGGACAAGGAGTGTTAGGCTTCTAAGAATATAACTCCCATCAAGTCCTCCTCCATAGGTTTATCCTTTAGATTTTTTAAATCCAGGAACTGAATACAGATAGTCCTCGACTTACAACAGTTCATTTAGTGACTGTTCAAAGTTACAAAGGCACTCAAAAAAGTGACTTATGATCGTTTTTCACATGGCCAATAGAGCATCCCCATGGTCATGTGATCAAAATTTAGAGGCTAGGCAACTGGCTCACATTTATGACGGTTCTAGTGTCCCGGGGTCACGTGATCCCTTTTTGTGACCTTCTGACAAGCAAAGTCAATGGGGAAGCCAGACATGAGCCACGGTGGCGCAGTGGTTAGAGTGCAGTACTGCAGGCTACTTCTGCTGCCTGCAGGCTGCCTGCAATTTGGCAGTTCGAATCTCGCTAGGTTGACTCAGCCTTCCATCCTTCCGAGGTGGGTAAAATGAGGACCCAAAATTATTGGGGGCAATATGCTGACTCTGTAAACGGCTTAGAGAGGGCTGTAAAAGCACTGTGAAGCGGTATATAAGTCTAAGTGCTATTGCTATTTCTATTCACTTAACAACCATATTACTAACTTAACCACAATGATTCACTTAGCAAATGTGGCAAGAAAAGTCATAAAATGAGGCAAAATTCACTTAACATATGTCTCACTCAGGAACAGAAATTTTGGGCTCAATTGTGGCCGTACGTTGAGGACTGCCTGAATTCCACTTTAGTGCATTTTGACTAGAGTGATCATATCCCAGAAGCATCCTCATTTTTGCTCCCTCAGTCCATCTGCCGGCATTTTTAGCAGTCTGCAGATCAGGGGCGGGTTCCTAATTTTTTTACTACCACTCTGTGGGCGTGACTTATTTTGTGGGTGTGGCTTGCCAGCCATGTGACTGGGTGGGCGTGGCTTGCCAGCCATATATTAGTTATTTCAGAGAGATGTTACTACTATTTTTGCTATTTTATAGCTTACATGAAAAGCTTTGCATACCAAGTGTGTGTTACACCATGGCAACACAGCAACCTTTATATGCAGAAAATGCTATAGTTAAAAGACAAGCAAGTCTCATACAGCATTTTTGGTTTCAGTCATGGATTCCTCAGACGAAAATATTGAGGACTGTTAAAAGAACAGTATCTTTTAACAGTCCTCAATGTTTTCGTCTAAAGAATAACAGTATAAAACTGTATAAAATTAACAGTATAAAAGGTTAAGCTTTCGGAAAACGCCCACTTTGAAAAGCTTTAGGCAAAAGCGAAGGAAAAGTGTCAAATGCAAGCTTCTTATTATAGCAAGCGAAGGGATGGGGAAATACTTAATTGTCAGGTTTCTGGGCATGCGCAGAAGAAATTTTTAAAAAATGGCGGCGCCCAGGCACCGGCAACGGACCGCACCGGTACTGTGACGTCACCAGCGGGCAGCTACCGGTGCTATAGAGTGGACCGCACCGGTAGGAACCCACCACTGCTGCAGTTGTCTGAGATTACACATGCCTTGGCTGTTGTTGCGGTAACTAGACAATGTTCTCCGACCAAGAACCTGCCTCTCCCCTACGTTGACGTGTAACCCTCTGATTTTCTAGCTAAGATAACATCTGTGGTAACATCTGCATTGCAGAGTTACCCCACCAAAATACAGTAGTTTTGACAAGGAGACCTTTGCATTCCTTCTCAGCTATCTCACCTACAAACAAAGGGGGGGGGGCAAGAACAGCCTTTGCCATTGTTCTCTTAGGAGACCACTTGTCAAAAACAAGTCGAAAGATACAAAAGAAATGGAAAGGAAAACTGAAGCAGAACATATGGGAGAGAAAAATGAACCTTACCACCTTTGTCTTTCTGATACAACTGTCTTCATTGTCCTATACAGCTGGGGTCCCCAACCTGTCGGCCGCGGCCCACTCCCGGGCCGTGGCCTATTCGCAACCGGACCGCGTGCGTGGTGCGCTGGCCCATGTGCAGCCCTATTCACTCAAGCGGCGCTTGAGTCTTCTCTTTTGCATGAGTGGAGCTACGCGTGTGCCAGCCTGCCACTTGCGTGACTTGGGGTCCTGTCTCCCCCCCCCCCCATAAGTATGAACCAGTTGCCAAGCATCTCAGTTTTGATCCTGTGATCATGGGGATGCTACAAAGGTCGTAAGTGTGAAAAACGGTCATAAGTCACTTTTTTCAACGCCGTTGTAACTTTGAACTGTTGTAAGTTGAGGACTATCTATATTTGGATGTATATTTTTTAGTTTGGAAAGCCAAAAAGCAAAACCTGTTATTTTCACTACTCAGGTATATTTTTATTGTCCTTGCCATAACTTCCTAACAGTGAGGAGAATTAACCAGTGGAACAGCTTGCCTCCAGAAATTGTAGGCGCTGCATCACTGAATTTTTTTTAAAGAAGAATCTAGACAGTCACTTAGCTGAAATAGTATAGGTCCTGCTGCTTGAGCAGGGGGCTGGACTAGAAGACCTCCAAGGTCCCTTTCAGTTCATTAACTCTATTCCAGGGGTGTCAAACTATTTCATTGAGGGCCGCATCAGGGTTGTGTTTGACCTCTGGAGGGCTGGGGGGGGGGCATGACCAGGGTGGGCGTGGCCAGCTCGATGTCGCTCGTATCAGGAGCGCCTGTGGTAGCTCAAGCGCTCTGCCAGTGGAAGCAGGCTTCCAAGCTCCGTTTTCGGCTGTGACGGCCTCCTGCAACCCTCTGGCAGTGAAAATGGAGCTCCGGAGGCCCGCCCACAGCCCTCCCGAGCTCTGTTTTCACTGGCAGAGGCGCCACGGGCCGGTCCTTCGCTGTTTCCAGGATGGCCGTGTGGGCCAGATCTAAGCAGCCAACAGACCGGATCTGGCCCCCGGGCCTTGGGTTTGACACCCCTATTCTATTCTATTCTATAATGATTAAAAATAGTGCCAGCCTCCAATGTCCTTTTCAGTTGGATCTGTCCCTAGGGCATGAGAGATAGAATGTGATCAGGGAAGAAGAAGAAGGGGGAGTGAAAGAAATAAAAGTAAATAAATTGCCGTCATCCAGAGTATCCTGCATTTTTTCAGAAATTGAGATACAATCTACATTTATTCTATGCCTTTAGGCCCCCTGCGTGTACGCCTAGCGTGAAAGACATCTCTTGTTATGGTCTCCCAATTCATCAAGGTCCTTACAAGGTCCTTCAATTGCCTTTTATTGTCTGTTCACAGCTTCATCCCAACCTTTAATCAGAAGTTTAAATTTCAATATTTATAAAGAACTATATATATATATAGTGTGTGTATATGTATATGTGTGTGTGTATATATATATATATATGTGTGTGTGTGTGTGTGTGTGTGTGTGTGTGTGTGTGTATACTGTACATATGTTGTGTGTAACACACACACACACACACACACACGTTCTCTCTCATACAGCATGAATGTAAATGAGAAGTTATCCTCCAGATTGGAAGTCAGTTTTTATGGCTTTCTTGCTAAAGTTACATCATAGCCTCAAAAATGCTGGCAAGTCAGTTGTGTTGGAAACTCAGCTTGCGCAAACGATGTGGTCACATAGCCACAAGCAAAGTCTGGTGAAGGAAGAGGTTAAGCTAGAAAAAGAAAGAAAATTAAAGTTGTGGTTTTTACTGGAAGGGCCTATGGTGGACAACTTAATTGGAATCGTTTCCTTTTTTTTTCCCCTGTCACTTTAGTTTCTATCCCCACTTTTTTCTTCTTCTTTTTTTCTTTTTTCTTTTTTTTCTTTTTTTCCTTTTTTTCCTTTTTTTTCTTTTTAAGGATAGGCTTTCAAAATCATGTTTTTCATAGTACAAAGAGGCAGTGCAGATAAGTCAGAAGTAAATTTAATCCTGGATCTCCGTTTTTAGCTTCTTTTAGTACCTGCCTAATTCTTTGCTTCCATTTTAAAAAAATTGTATTAATTAGAAAGCTCTACATGCATGAGCTTGTCTTCTGCACAGGGAAAAGTGAGCTTCAAAGCATTATACAGATAGTCCTTAACTTACAACCCTTTGGTTAGTGACTGTTTGAAGTTGCAGTAGTGCTGAAAAAAGTGATTTATGACCGTTTTTGAGATGACAATGGTAGCATCCCTGGCAGCATGTGGTCATGTGATCAAAATTGGCCTCTTGGCAACTGACTCATATTTATGACGGTTGCCATGCCCCGGGGTCACGTGATCCCCTTTTGCGACCTTCTGACAAGCAAAGTCAGAGGGGAAACCAGATTCATTTAACAACCGGGCTACGAACATAACTGCAGTGGTTCACTTAGCAACCGTGGCAAGAAAGGTGGTAAAATGAAGCAAGATTCACTTTACAGCTGTCTTGCTTAACAATGGAAATTTTGGACTCAATTGTGATCGCAAATTGAGGACTACCTCCGCTGTTTTTTTTTAGAACAAATGTCACATCATGAGTCACATCCACTATAGCACAGGTAGTCCTCGATTTACAATAGTTCATTTAGTGACCATTCAAAGTCTCAACCGCACAGAAACAAGTGATTTGGGACCATTTTTCACAGTTATGACCTTTGCAGCATCCTCAGGGTCACATGATCAAAATTTAGACGTTGGCAACTGGTTCATATTTATGACGGCCGCAGTGTCCCTGCTACACATGATCACCTTTTGTGACCTTCTGACAAGCAAAATCAATGGGGAAGCCATTCACTTAACATCCAGGTGTTGTGGCCTATCGGCCACCGGCCCCTCCAACAGCCAAATCGAGGCGGAGGCGGCGTGGAAGTCAGGGCCAGTATCAGGGCAACCTGGGAGCTCCGAGGGGGAAGAGGGAATGGAGCTGTCAGAAATAGAGACAGAGGCAGAGTCTGGGCCGTCCCTCAGCCCCTCAGGTGGAGAGTCAACAGCCCCCAGGTCTGGAGGTGGCTGATGAGGAAGAGGAGGAACAGCTGGGTCCAGTGCCTGATGCGTGGATGCGCAGAAGGCAGAGGAGAGGAGAGCAGTGGAAATCCGTGGGCCGGTCCTTGGGATGGAAGAGCCACCGCTGCTAGCGAGGCCCTACCCTACCTCTGGGCATAAAAGGCAGGGGTCGGAGATGAATAGGTGTGGCAGACTATTCATCTTCTGGACGGACGGAATTGTTAACCTGCGAGATAAACTTTTTGCCGGGACTTCCGGCATTCCTAATAAGGAATCTTTTGAGTTCACGTCAGAGGATTTGTCGTGTTTGGGGAGCTGGGTCAGAACACTGGGTTACTTACTTATCAACTGAGTGATTCACTTAACAACTGAGGCAAAAAAAAAGTTCATAAAAGGCGACAAAATTCACTTAGCAACAGAAATTTTGGGCTCAATTGTGATTGTAAATCAAGGACTACCTGTAGTTGTTTTGTGACAGTGCCCATACATGATCCAGTTGTGGCTGTTTACTCAGAAGAGCTTAGTGGTGCGTGTTGGGGGTCATCACATACCTCTAATACAAAAAGGTCTAAGAGGAAATTTCTAAATTTGCTCTTCTTTGTTTACAGCAGAGGTCTTCAAACTTGGCAACTTTAAGACTTGTGGACTTTAATTCCCAGAATTCTCCAGCCAGCATAGCTGGCTGGAGAATTCTGGGAGTTGAAGTCCACAAGTCTTAAAGTTGCCAAGTTTGAAGACCTCTGGTTTACAGTAACGTGTGCACCAAAGCATTCCAGATGCAAAATTAACAGACCCGATACATTGTTGTTATCCCCTACTTGGGATGGGGCTTCCCAGAATATCCCAATTTTTATATTTGATGAAGCTTGGTTTTTATACCTGCTGCTCCTGCTGTGTCTCTCCCTCCTTGTCAGCTTTACAGAATTTAGTCCGTTTAGGTAGAAAAACTCAGTGGGGTACAAGAAATTCGCAATTTTTTTAAAAAAAAATACAGTGAGACTTGACAGACTCAAGTCACTACAGGAATATCATTTACCAATGGTTGGGGGAAAAAGGGGTAGAGATTAAGAATATAATCAGAATTGTTAAGCAAATTAAATACCCAGACAACACGATGTTTATTAAGCACTAAGAAATGTAATTAATAATAAAAAAGCAATAACATTTTTGGGGGGGAGAGGAAGGAATATCATTTCTTCAGTTCACAGTTCAGCATATTGATATAGTTAGCAGTACGTTCTGGTGAGAATTTTCTCTTGCAGTTATGCAATCACACCGCTGTGCCCGCAAAGACCTAGAGCTGGGATTCGTACCAAGAGTACTAAGAAATCCAAGGCACTGGTTATGTCTGCAGAACAGGAAATGTGGCACAAATTGGAAAGTGCTCCAATTGGCTTTAATCTCCATTATGACATCCCGGCCTTCGTTTTCCACCCCTTTCTACTTTGGCACTGTCATGAGAAAATAAGAAAACATCATGTTAAAAAAAAAGGTTTGAATTAACAGTTGCTTGCTATTCAAACTAAGTCAAAGTATACGTAGCTGACCATTTTTGGTTAGTGTGTGTGTGGGGGGGGGGGTTGTATTTCCTCTAATGATTCCAAGGAGAGTAAGAAGAAGAAAGCCTCAATGCATAAAAAAATTGTAAAAAAAAAAAAGTAAACACAAAAGTCAAAAAAGAATTCTGGGTTTAGATTCAGCTAGAAATCGTGGTTGCTGGTGTTTAGAAATCTTCAGAAGATTGTGGTTTCCAGTTGTCTTTGGTGGTGAAGCAACAGAGAGCCAGTTTGGTCTAGTAGGTAAGGCACGAGGCTAGAAAGCAGGAGTCCATGAGTTCAAGTCCCGCCCTAGCAATGAAAGCCACCTGGGTGACTTTGGGACAATCACCAGGAGACCATGAGTTCAAATCCTACCTTAGCCATGAAAGCCACCTGGGTGATTTTGGGACAGGACAGTCATTCTCTCTCAGCCCAACTCGCCTCACAGAGTTGTTGCTGTGGGAAAAATTCGCCACCTTGAATTATTTGTAGTATAATATGTAATATTATAATAAATAAATAAATAAATAAATAAATAAATAAATAAATAAATAAATAAATAAATAAATAAATAAATAAATAAATAAATAAATAAATAAATAAATAATAAAGGCAGGATACAAACAAACCATGACTTCATGAGCGGAAAACATGTTGTGGCATACTGTTACGTGTAAGCTCCGTCAACAGAAAGCATTTAAGGTATTGAAAAAAACGATGATCCCTTTCATTATTTCGCTTTCCATCGACAGGCCTATCGGAAAAACGTGCAGCAAATCATCCAGAGCCTCATTCGTAAGCTGGCCTCTCTTAACCAATATGAGGAAGTTCTTGCAAAAATCAATGCTACGTCAACCGATAGACTGACGGTATTAAAGACCAAACCCCAGGCCATCCAACGAGATATCATCACCGTCTGCAGCGATCCTTACATGTTAGCCCAGCAGCTGACTCACATAGAGCTTGTAAGTTTATTCCCCCGCTGTATATTTTATACTTGTTTGGTCATTTTTCTCAGTGGTCTTCTACAAAGGGAGGCGCGGTGGCTCGATTGTTAAGACGCTTGGCTTGTTAGCTGGAAAGCTGGCAGCCCGGGGTTCGAGACCTGAGCGCTATGCGACAGGGTGAGCTCTTGTGCTTGCCGCAGCTCCTGCCAAATGCGGTTCAAAAGCATGCAAATCAGGGGCGGGTTGCTCACTTACCTTGCTGCCGGAGCCATGCGCGCGCATCTCCATGCTTCGGGGGGGCGCACTCGCTACGCGGGCGCGCCCCCTCGTGCAATTTTGCTTCTGCGCATGCACGGAAGTGAAATCTTGCGAGGGGGCGCTCGCGTGCATGAGATTTTGGCACAATTTTGCTTCCGCGCATGTGCGGAGGCAAAATCTCACCGAAATCTCACACACACACGCATGCGCAGAAGCAAAGTCGCCCGAAAAGCACGGGAAAAAAATGGCGACGTGCCGGGTGCACCGGCAGAGAGGGCTCCGGAGCAGTTGCAAAATCCGCCGCTCCCTACTGGAGCTGTGTACCGGACAGCTCCGGCAGGAACCCACCTCTGATGCAGATGCAAGTAGATAAATAGGTACCACTTTGGTGGGAAGGTAACAGCACTCTGTGAAATCATGCTAGTCACATGACCACGGAAATGTCTTCGGACAGTGCTGGCTCAATGGCCTTGAAACGGAGATGAGCATCGCCCTCTATGGTCAGAAACCATAGAGAGCATCACCCTCTATGGTCATTGCTGACCATAGAGTAAAATCTGTAGAGACGCCTTTACTTTTACTTCTATAAGGATGAAGGTTGACCATAAGTGGAATTTTTCTTTCTTTCAGGAGAGACTTAGTTACATTGGACCACAAGAATTTGTCCAAGCGTTTGTACAGAAGGACACCCTGGACAATGAAAAGGTGAATAGCATTAACAATTATAAACTATGATAAAAATTTCATATTTACATAGGTGTGTCTTGGTGCACGCAGTTTTGCAAAAGCTTCTCCCCAAATAATGCACTTTTGTGCAGGTTAAGTATGGATTTCAATGAAAAATGGTGTTGGTTTGTATATTATAAATTCAGAAACTGCATACAGGTAAATTTGCATTAAAATATTTGCCCAGTAAATGTCTCTCTGGTCTCCAATGTTAACATGCTTAACTGGATGTTAACATGTTGGATTACTGGATATTCTGACTGATGCTACTGCTTTGTCGTGGTATTTTATATTATTATGATTTGCAATACCATAGGGCAGTGATGGCGAACCTTTTTTTCCTCGGGTGCCAAAATAGTGTGTGCATGCGCTATCGCACGCACACCCATAATTCAAAGCCCCCCACTCACCCCGCCCCCCTGCGCATGCGTGCGCAACATCTCCCACTCCCCGTTTCCCGACTTCCAGTGGGCCCAGTAGGCCCGTTTTTTCGCCCTCCCCAGGCTCCAGAGGCTTTCTTGGAGTTTGGGGAGGGCAAAAACACTCTCCCCGCCACCCCAGAGACCCTCCGGAGGCTGAAATCACCCTCCCAGAGTCTCCGTGTGAGCCAAAAATCAGCTGGCAGGCATGCACATGGACGCTGGAGCTGAGCTAGGGCAACAGCTTGCGTGCCGGCAGATATGGCTCCGTGTGCCACCTGTGGCACCCGTGCCATAGGTTCGCCATTACTGCCATAGGGTGATTTACGATTGCCCCTTTCTGACATGTTACTTCAACTTCCCAAATGATCAATGACCCTAGGATCTATTAATGGTTTGTCCTATCAGTACCGGAAGTCCTCGACTTACAACAGTTCGTTTAGTGATCATTCAAAGTTACAACGGCAGTGACTTATGACCATTTTTCACATTTATGACTGTTGCCGCATCCCCATGGTCACGTGATTTACATTTGGACACTTGGCAACCGACTCACATTTATGACGATTACGATGTCCCAGGGTCATGTGATCCCCCTTTGCAGCCTTCTGACAATCAAAGTCAGCAGAGAAACCAGATTCATTTAACAACGGTGTTGTTCATTTAACGACTGCAGTGATTCCCTTAACAAACGCGACAAGAAAAACCGTAAAATGGGGCAAAACTCACTTAACAAATGTCTCACTTAGCAACATAAATTTTGGGCTCAATTGTGGTAATAAGTCGAGGACTACCTGCATTAATCACTAATCAGCCATATTTCATTTCTGAGCCCAAATTGGCTTGGCCAGATGCTACCTACTTCTTTAAGTTTGTGGTGTGAGACGTGAATGCCTGATTTTTGTTTCCTTCTCAGAGTTCCTATGGGGATCGGAAGAAGTCCCGGAATCTGGAAGCTTACGTGGAATGGTTCAATAGACTGAGTTATTTGGTTGCCACAGAAATATGTATGGTAAGCAAAACTGTTCATTGCTCTTCCTTCTGTACCTTCTGTCCTTCCTTCCTTCCTTCCTTCCTTCCTTCCTTCCTTCCTTCCTTCCTTCCTTCCTTCCTTCCTTCCTTCCTTCCTTCCTTCCGCTTTGATCAGACCACAGAGACCAGCTGGGAGCTATATTCTATGCACAAGTTTGTATGGTACAGAAGTAAAACTCTGCACCAAACCCCCTTGAGGTTGTAGTTTTTGTTTGAATGGAGTTCACACTGGTAAATTATTCCTCGCTATACAAATGCCTCCAGTTGATTTACTTGAATGTTCCTCTGATGTCCTTGCTTACTCCACGCATGGAATATGTGTGGGTGGGTGTATTTTTTGGAAAGCTGACAGCCCCGGTTTGAGACCCGAGTGCTGCGTGACAGGTTGAGCTCCCGTTCTTGTTCCATCTCCTGCCTATCTGGGAGTTTGAAAGCATGCAAATGCGCGTAGATAAATAGGTATGGTGGGAAGGTAACAGTGTTCTGTGCGCCTTTGGCATATGACCATGCTGGCCACATGACCATGGAAATTGTCTTCGGACAACGCTGGCTCCCTCGCCAAGAAACAGAGTCGAGCATCGTGCCCTAGAGTCGGATACAACTAGACAGGGAAACCTTTACTTTTGACTCCAGCCTGAAATGTACCGTATTTTTCAGAGTATAAGACGCACCTTTCCCCCCTAAAAGAGGGTAAAAATTTGGGTGCGTCTTATGCACCAAATGTAGCCCCGCCTAGCCTCTGAAACAGAGATTTCAGGGGCTGAAAAAATCCTCTGAAACAGAGGTTTCAGGGGCTGAAAAAATCCTCTGAAACGGAGGTTTCAGGGGCTGAAAAAATCCTCTGAAACGGAGTTTTCAGGAACTGAAAAAGTCCTCTGAAACAGAGTTTTCAGGGGCTGAAAAAATCCTCTGAAACGGAGGTTTCAGGGGCTGAAAAAATCCTCTGAAACGGAGGTTTCAGGGACTGGAAAAATCCTCTGAAACGGAGATTTCAGGGGCTGAAAAAATCCTCTGAAACGGAGGTTTCAGGGGCTGAAAAAATCCTCTGAAACGGAGTTTTCAGGAACTGAAAAAGTCCTCTGAAACAGAGTTTTCAGGGGCTGAAAAAATCCTCTGAAACGGAGGTTTCAGGGGCTGAAAAAATCCTCTGAAACGGAGGTTTCAGGGGCTGAAAAAATCCTCTGAAACGGAGTTTTCAGGAACTGAAAAAGTCCTCTGAAACAGAGTTTTCAGGGGCTGAAAAAATCCTCTGAAACGGAGGTTTCAGGGGCTGAAAAAATCCTCTGAAACGGAGGTTTCAGGGACTGGAAAAATCCTCTGAAACGGAGGTTCCGGGACTGGAAAAATCCTCTGAAACAGAGGTTTCAGGGGCTGAAAAAAGCCTCTGAAACAGAGATTTCAGAGGCTGGAAAAGCAAGGCGCAGAGCTCACAACCAACAAACCTGTTGCTAAAGTTCACCTCTGGGAACAGCTGTTTGGGGATATTCCAGGAAGCCGATTCACCCACCAATCAGCTTTTTTCTTATTCTCCTCCCCAAAAACTAAGGTGCGTCTTATACTCCAATGCATCTTATAGTCCGAATAATACGGTAACTGTTTCTTTAAAAGTTAAAATCCGTGCTCTAAAAAGCTCAGAAGCGTTCCTTCTTCCCATTTGGGCAAGTTCTCAATTAAATCCCAATGTTGTGTTTTGCTCTCTCTCGCAGCCTATAAAGAAAAAACACAGAGCAAGAATGATAGAATACTTCATTGACGTCGCTCGAGAGTGTTTCAACATCGGCAACTTTAACTCTTTAATGGCTATTATTTGTGAGTACAAATAATAATGCTTTCTATCCGTTTCCTTTATGTTTTGCTTTGGGGGGAAAAAAACCGCTTAGATGTTTCTCCTTCATCCAATTCTGCCCCAAAGCTTCTGGATCATGTTGGATAACTGGCAGCCTCCACATTTGTTAGGGATCCTAGGATTTCTAGGAATTTTAATTCTTAAGTGGGTGTTGACAATTTGAAGTTGTTTAGACTTCAACTCCCTATGCTGGCTGGGGAATTCTGGGAGTTGAAGTCCACGCATTTTCAGCCTGCCAAGGTTGAGAAAAACTGCCTTAAACTTATGAAAAGTAATAGAGTAGAGAAAGCAACTCTTGATGTGACTCTCTCTCTCTTCTTTCTCATCTTCCCCATAGTGACATTTCAGGCCCAAAATATGTCCTTGCCCAGCTTAGTTTTAATTCATTGATGAATCTTTGGAAAGATGGAAAACCCAGTCAGGATCCCTCCCATAAGCTGATAATGCATGGCCTGCATTAAAAATGGCTGCCATGTTTTCCAGGGGTGGCCAAACTATGGTTCTTTGAGGACCTGTGGACTTCAACTCCCAGAATTCCTGAGCTAGCTATGCATGCATGGCTGGCTCAGGAATTCTGGGAGTTGGAGTCCACAGGTCCTCAAAGAACCATAGTTTGGCCACCCCTGTAAGCCTTTGGCTTCAAGATGAGTTTTAAGTCTCGTATAAATTGGAGGTTACTTAACACTTGTGAAACATTTTTCAAAGCTTACTTTATACATGTCCTCTGGTAGGAAAGCAAAGGAAACCCACCACAAATTTCTCTTGAAACAGATTTCTATTAAGGGAGTTGGTAGCTAGAAATCTAGGCCCAAAATGCTTATGAATAATGAGTCTAGAAAGGAATGTAACTTCCTGAAATGCTATCTATAGAAATGTTAACCATGACTGCATTTTAAAATGGCATATTTTGGGATCATTTGTTGTAATTGGATAAAAAAATAAAACTGGAAAATGTAGGTATCTTAGTGGTTGGTTCATTTTTTTCCTCATTTTGGGGAAAATTGGCCTCAAAATACGGCTGTGTGTTTTAACTCTTATCTCTGATCTTCTCTTTCCCTCTACACTTTGAAATAAAAGCTGGAATGAATATGACTCCTGTCTCCAGATTAAAGAAAACTTGGTCAAAAGTCAAAACTGCCAAGTTTGACATTCTGGAGGTAAGTCTGACCTTTTAATCTGAATCTTTGTTATCCAGTTATCTATGGAGATTCTCAGTCATCCAGGTCATGGTTGTCCCAAAGGTGCTTTTAAAAAGGCAAGTGGACTTCGTTTTTCCTTGAAGACATTTCACTTCTCATCCAAGAAGCTTCTTTAGTTTCCAGTTGTACAGAGGTGATGAGTTGTTGGGGGTTGCTACAACTTCTTTATGATTCCACAGTGAATTTATTGTCTCTGATGTTAGTTCTGTTAAAGGGGAAAACTGAATAAATGCCCTGAGTGCATTTTCTTAGTTTGATATACTGTTAAGTGGAACACTATGTGAGATGCTATGGCTAGATATATTGAGACTGCAAAACCCAGAATTCCCAGCCTGCATGATCTTAGGTTGGGAATCCTTAAATTGTCTAGTTTAATGAAAAGAAAGAGTAGGGGTGACATGATAGAAGTGCTCCAATATTTCAGGGGCTGCCACAAAGAAGAGGGAGTCAAGCTATTCTCCAA
Source organism: Diadophis punctatus similis (assembly GCA_023053685.1). Lineage (NCBI taxonomy): Eukaryota > Metazoa > Chordata > Lepidosauria > Squamata > Dipsadidae > Diadophis > Diadophis punctatus. The sequence continues at coordinate 65,337,791 of JALIGW010000006.1, forward strand.
AGCACCTGGGGGCAGGACAAGAAGCAATGGGTGGAAACTAATCAAGGAGAGAAGCAGCCTAGAATTAAGGAGAAATTTCCTGACAATTAGAACAATTAATCAGTGGAACAGCTTGCCTCCAGAAGTTGTAAATGCTCCAACACTGGAAGTTTTAAAGAATAGATTGGATAACCATTTGTCTGAAAAGATATAGGGTTTCCTGCCTAAGCAGGGGGTTGGACTAGAAGACCTCCAAGGTCCCTTCCCACTCTGTTATTCTATTCTAGTCCCAATACTTCAGGAAGACACCATAGTGGATTTTGATTTTTGAAAATGGATCCTTGTATTTACCGATTCATCCGTTGCTACTTTCAAATAATTTTTATCATTTTTTGCTTCATCTGGTTTTTTTTTTCCAGATTTGGTTAGCTTTTTGATGCATAATCTGTTTTGGCTCTTAATTTCAAAACTGTTCAGTGACTACTTTGTATTGGAAATGGTCTCCCCAGATTAAAAGCTGGACTTCTAAAGCAATATTTTGATGGAATTTTAGGGCTTCTGACACAAAATTCTAATTCTCTACATTTCCACCTCTCCTTTTTCTAGCATCAAATGGACCCTTCCAGCAATTTCTACAATTACCGCACAGCGCTCCGTGGGGCAACCCAGAGATCTTTGACAGCTCACAGCAGCAGAGAGAAGGTATGGTCTAAGAAAGAGATAAATAAAGGTAGTCTTTGACTTAGAACCATTTGTTTTGTGACTGTTTGAAGTTACAACAGCACTG
>JALIGW010000006.1:65343556-65483556 GCA_023053685.1 Diadophis punctatus similis
AGGTACACAGGGTGATAGTGCCGTGCCACGGGCGGCTCTAGGTCCTCCGGATTCTCGACCAGCTGCACGGGACACAGGCAAGCCACAACAAGCAGAGGGTTGGGCTAGCTAGAAGACCTCCAACGCTGTCATTCCATTATTTCTGTTATTAGATTGGTCTTGCCTGTCTGAATTGATTGGGCAGAGAGTGCTTGTGGTTTACGACCGCACAATACCAGATCCTTGCATTACAAAAACACCAAACGTCCTAGGTTAAAGTTCCCCTTTGTCATCTTGCGGATCTTAGCATTGCTTCCGAAATCATTTTTGGTGCATCTCCCAAGCTTTCGGAACAGTTTTCCAGGGCATTGAAGGGAGAAGGAGGAAGCAGCTAACATGTCCTCCACTCCTTCTGGGTAAGAATAATAAGGATAAATAAGCAAAAACATAGCCATAAACCCATAAAATGATTACATATAAACGGGGACAGTAGGACAGGGACGGTAGTCACGCTGGTGCGCTTATGCACGCCCCCTTAATCATCTTAAGGATGTTCGTAAGGACCTCGAATCTCATTTATGAACTATTATGTGAGCTCCAGCTCACACAAGCTTTTAACCCCATTAGAAATGAGAACATTATTTCCCCTGAAGACCTGAGGACCATGCATTTGAAAAGATATGGCGTTGCTATCCCACAGGGAACATAATTCAAGACATTAGAAGACGTCTGTAATGCTCGTATTTTCTCTCTTCTGGTTGCAGCCCTTTATTTGGCCTCGTATGAAAGTGAAGGTCCAGAGAATCACATTGAAAAAGACAGGTGGAAGACGCTCAGGTGAGTGCTGAAGGTTTCCAGTGTCCATAAACAGGCTGAATATTTCTTCTTGCATTTGAACTCCTCGCTACCAATGTCTTTTTTTTTTCCTGTTGGGAGAATAATAGCGATTTAGACTTATATATACACCGCTTCATAGTGCTTTACAGCACTCTCTGTAGTGCTGGCTCAGGAATTCTGGGAGTTGAAGTCCACAGGTCCTCAAAGAACCATAGTTTGGCCATCCCTGCTCTAAGGGGTTTACAAATGTCAGCATGTTGCCCCAACAACCTGGGTCCTTGTTTTGTCAACCTGAGAAAGATGGACAGTTGAGTCAACCTTGAGCCGGTCAGGATTGAACTGCTGGCATCCGGCAGAGTTAGCTTGCAATACTGCATTCTAACCACTGCGCCGCCACAGCTGTTTATAGGAGCCGTGGCTCTTTATCCTCTTTATAGAATAAGAATTATATATATCATTTTGCTTTAGACAGGTATTCCTCGACTTAAAACCATTCATTCAGGGACCGTTCGAAGATACAGCAGCACTGAAAAAAGTGACTTACGACCATTTTTCACACTTATGACCATTGTAGCACAACCCACCCACCCCGAGGTCACATGATCAAAATTCGGATATTTGGCAACTGGTACGCATTTGTGACGGTTGCAGTTTCCCGAGGTCATGTGAACCCCTTTTGCAACCTTTGGACAAGCAAAGGCATTGGGGAAGCCAGATTAACAACCGTATTACTAATTGAACAACTGCAATGATTCACTTAACAGCTGTGGCAAGAAAGGTCATAAAACAGGCCAGAGCTCGTTTAACAAATGTCTTCGCTTAGCAACAGAAATTTTGGGCTCAACTGTGGTCGTAAGTCAAGGACTACCTGTACATCTTTCTCTTAAAGCATGCAGACTGGCCCTGATGGCAGTTCAGATGGACGCAGGACTTACCGTTGGCCAAGCAATTGGCCAACTCACATGAGTGTCTTCTTGATGTCCTAATGCAGTGTTTCTCAAATAGTGGGGCAGGGGCCCCTGGGGGGACACGGAGCAATGCCAGGGGGGGCACGTGTGACCCCGGGGGACATGCGTGGTCCCTCTCGATCAGTTCCCCCAGACAGGGAGTGTTTTCCCAGTTGCATGCTGCTCCAAGCCTGGAAGAGAAGGTGGCCGGGCGGGGCGGGGCGGCTACACGGGTTCTTGTTCGTGGCGGGCGCCGCGGTAGCCATGACCGGCGTGGCGAACCTGCTGCTGGACAGGGAGGAGCATCCTCTGCAGCTGGGCGAAAGCTTCGAACGGCACCCTAAAGCCTCCTTCCACACCATTCGCTGTGAGTGCCCGGCAGAGGCGGCACTTATGGGCCAGGCCGGCGACCCCAAAACATCGGCTTGATTAAACTGGCCTGGCCCCATGTCAAAAGAGGGCCCTAACCACGGTAGCCTATGCCCGCCTAACCGAAAACAGGCTCCACTGAGTTCAGTGTGACTTACTCCCAGGTAAGTGGGTAGAGCAGCCTTCCCCAGCCAATAGTTTGCTTGCAGCTTATAATAAGTAAAATAATAAATATTAACACTAAAATTCCATTGGGGCCCAGATCGGAGAGTTGGGGGGGCGCGCAAAATGTTTACTTCTTCCTAGGTGGGGGGCGTAACAGAAAATAATTGAGAATCACTGTCCTAATGGAAGGTCTTCTTTCTGTGTTTGACTTCTCTATAGGTCCACGCTTCTGGGAAGAGGTTAATGCGTGACTGGGTGCTTTCCGCAGCTGCTGCTATGATCTTGACATGGGTTCTTAGGATGAAGGCCATGGCTGAGGTCGCTTATTTATTTACCCATCCCTCCACTCCTCCTCTTGACGACCAAGAGGCACGTTTTTAAGTTATGAGAGCTAAATAGTTGGTGAAGAGCAAGTCGGGACATGATGCTGAGAAGACAGCCAAGCTGACATGAGTCAGGAAAGGCAGATTTCTCCCACCCGTTGATTGTCAAGATGAAACGGCCAGTTGGGTGGCGTGTGGTTGATCAAAGAGAACCCAGTGAAGAAAGCCTTTCGAAGACCCGAGTCTACTGTGAATCATTTTTGAAGCACCTGGATGGGATTCCTCCCCCCCTCCTCATCCCATCCCACCTGCAAATTCCACTCATCAGACTTCTGGTACTTCACACCTGGATTCCAAGTAGAACGTCCTTCGATCTATCCAAGGCCAACTGCACTGTTTCAGATGCCACATGATCTGAGGAAGATTTTCGCTGGCGTGATTCTTGTGAAAAAGAAATCTAGGAACTTTTGCATTTTTCCCTTGGGATAATGGCTCACGACACAGTGTTGTTGTGAGGTTCCTAAGATGTTCAGCTATTTATTATGAAAAGGGGCACAAGAGCTCTGGATTTCGTTCGTTTGTTTGTTAGTTTGCGAGTTAGCTGCTGGTTGGCCAACTCAGACTAGATATTATTTGGAAGTTTAAAATATCAAGTTCAGCAATAGCGCTAGGAGAAACAGAGGTTTAGAAAGCTAGGTAGCAAATGTAGCTAGACTGTAGAAATTCACCCTTCCGATCCCTTCTTCTTCGATGTATTATTGTGCTGTTTTTCATCCGGGCACACCTGCGCTACAAAGCCATCTGAATTAGGCATGAAGCCAGTTTCATTTCGTGACTCTCTCCAAAGAGCCTGAGAAATTTTGGATGGAAATCTGAGTTCAATTTTGAAAGAGAGATCCGTTGGAATAAAGCAGGAGGTCGTTCATCAAATGGGACCTCTAAACTGGCTTATAGAATGTTTATCTCCAAAACTCATCCGTTGGGAGAGCCAGAATAATAAGAGGCTTGGATCTGGCTTACATTTTGTAATGTGGACTTTCCCAAAATGTCTGTACTTTTCTGCGTCTTTTTCTTCATTCTCCATATTATTGAAGTAATTGATTTTGTTTTCTCCTTGAGAGGGGAAAAAAAAAAAACCCTGCCGGCATTGTAGGTAGATATAAATGATGATTTTGCAGGTTTTTTTTAAATGTGCGGAAATAATATCCTATCTAGCAATGCTAATTTAATCTCTGAAATCCTACAGACCAGAGGTGGGTTCCTGCCGGAGCTGTCCCATACGGAACTCCGGTAGGGATTGCGCAATTTGCGCGTGACTGCTCTGGAGCCCTCTTTGCCGGTCCAGCGCGCGTGTTGCCATCTTTTTTGGTGACTTTTTGGCCGATTTTGCTTCTGCGCATGCGCGGAAGCAAAATCTCGCCGAAATCTCACGAGGGGACGTGCGCGTGCGTGAGATTTCAGCGAGATTTTGCTTCCGCGCATGCACAGAAGCAAAATCGTGCAAGGGGGCGTGAGCGTGTGTGCGCCCGAATCGTGGAGATGCGCGCGCAGCGCACCGGCACTAGTAAGTAAGCAACCCGCCCCTGCTACAGACCCATTGAAAGTTTCTCCTAGCTGAGTCTCTAACTATAAACTCCCAAGTTTTTTTTTTGCTTCAAGAACCTCTGAAAATTGTTTTGACTACGAAACAAGTCCTGTTATGTCAGTAGTAGCTCTGAATGCTTAGTCCCCGTATTGCCCCCTCCCCAAGAAATTCTGAAAAATGAAAAGAACCCCCAGTCCATTAACAAGTGATATCCAGAAAAGGGATTTGTATGAGATATGCTATTCCTCAAAATTAATAATAAATAAAAATACACCGTTTGATTGTTCTTCATTTCTTGCAACTTGTGGTTTTGTCAGTGAATTTGCGCATAAGGTCCAGTAACACATACAGCAAGCCCTCGTTGTAACTTCGAACGGTCACTAAATGAACTGTTGTAAAACAGTTCATTTAGTGACCATTCGAAGTTACAACAGCACTGAAAAAAGTGACTTATGACCGTTTTCACACTTACGACCATCACATGGTCACATGATCAAAATTCAGACGCTTGACAACTGACTCATATTTATGACGGTTGCAGTGTGTCCCGGGGTCACGTGATCCCCTTTTGCGACCTTCTGACAAGCAAAGTCAATGGGCAAGCCAGATTCACTTAACAACTGCAGTGATTCACTTAACAATTGTGGCAAGAAAGGTCGTAAAATGGGGCAAACCTCACTCAACAAATGTTTCGGCTGGCAACAGAAATTGTGGCCATAAGTCGAGGACTACTTTGTGATCACCAAGGCACAACCAATCCAGATTTTACTCCTAAATTTCATGCCGGCACAACCTTGAGTGGAGGGTGTAACATTTACCGTATTTTTCGGAGTATAAGACGCACCCTTTTCCTCCCTAAAAGTGGCTGAAAATTTGGGTGCGTTTTATATTTCGAATGTAGCTTTTTTTCCAGCCCTAACTAGATGTTAACAGATCTTCCCAGCTCTTACCTTGCAGGCTTTTTCATTGTTACTCTCTCCAAAGAATGTTTTTCCAGCCCAAAGTCTTTGCAGGGTTTTTTTTCATTGCTCTACTTGCTCTGAATAAGTTTTTTTCTAGCCCTAACTAGGTGCTAACAATCTTCCCAGCTCTTACTGGCTTGCATGCTCTTTCATTGTTACTCTCTCAGAAGAAGGTTTTTTTAAGTCCTAACCAGGGGATAAAATAATGTGCTGAAGCTGAACAGACTAAGGACGCTAGCCAGATGAATACCTGGTAGGCAGATTGTTTTCCCCTATTTTCCTCCCCAAAAACTAAGGTGCGTCTTATACTCCGAAAAATACGGTAGATTTAACCACAATTTTTTAAAAAAAATTTCTAATCTTTGTTCTCTTAATCCCACTGCACAACTCTCTCTGAACTGATTCAGCTTTCCAGCATTGTTTTATAAAGTAGAACTGAATTTAAAAGGCTGCATGTTTTAATTAACTCAGCTATTAAAACTCTCCATTAACTGAATAGCATTCATCTGTGTCGTTCGTCGGGCAACATTAATTACTTTTTAAGATTACTAGTTTTAGAAATCTGCTGAAAGCAAGGAATTTTTGTCTCTGCAGGTGACACCTGCTCCTCCGTGTTAATGCACTTACCTTGCTAAATCCCCTCTTTTTTTCAAATGGGTTGAGATTATGAGATGCAAATTTGAGAACCGTGGTTGACTGCTCCTTGCAAATGAGGTTACCCTATTAACTTGCATAATGCATCACTTTTAAACTCTCCCTGTGACAGGAATTCTGTGATAGGATTACGTACCCACACTTTTTATTGTTATAATTATAATAGTGATTTTATTAAAAATTACACGTACAATGCTGAAAACGAATACCAAAAAAGGAAAAGAATAAAAAGCAAAAACAGTGCACCAAAATGGGGGAAAAAAAGGAATGTAGTAAAGAAAAAGAAATATATATATAAAGAAATGGCTTCCCGCTTCATCACAAGTTTAAACGGTTTTAGTAACTCATCACCACCTCTTAAAATACAACAAATTATCCCTTCTCCCAATATCCCTTTTCTTATTTAGAAACTAATTCTTAAAGAAAGGAATGAGTCACTGGAGAAGAGCCTAATGCTGGGAAAGATTGAGGGCAAAAGAAGAAGGGGACGGCAGAGAACGAGGTGGCTGGATGGAGTCACTGAAGCAGTCGGCGTGAGCTTAAATGGACTCCAGAGGACGGTAGAGGACCGGAAGGCCTGGAGGAACATTGTCCATAGGGTCGCAATGGGTCAGGCACAACTTCGCAACTAACAACAACAAATTCTTAAAATCTCATGTCAGGGCTGATCAGCAAAAGTCCATAAAGGATTACCAGAGATAAAAACATATCTTTTTAACCTTGACCAAATAAACACATTTTCTATGCCTTCGTTTTACTTTTTAAAATCTCAGTCTTTAGTCCCTTCAAATAACGTCCTTAAAACTTGATTATTATTTTTTTTGGTCGCTTCTTGCAAAATTCTTCAAAGTTTAGCAAGCCTCTTTTGTGAATCCAATACAGGTAGCCCTCGACTTACAACCCCAACAGAGACTGGGATTTGTGTTAAGTGAGGCAGTTAAGTAAGCTGTGCCTGATTTTACAACCACTTTTTTTGTCACGGTTGTTAAGTGAATCGCCGCAGTTCTTAAGTGAAGCACGTGGTGGTTCAGCAAATCTGGTTTCCCCCTATCGATTTCCCCCTTCTTGGAAGCCAGCTGGGAAAGTCACCAATGGTGATCACATGACCCTCAAGATGCTGTGGCCATTTTAAATACAGGCTGGTTGCTAAGCACCCACATTTTGATCACGTGACCCTGGGGATGTTGTGAAAGTTACAAGCAGTTGTAAGTCACTTTTTTCAGCACCATTCTAACTTTGAACGGTCATTAAACAAATGGTTGTAAGTTGAGGACTGCTTGTATAGGAAAATAATTCAGGTCAGATTTCTATATCATTTTTAACCGTTTTTATTATTAGGACATCGGCTACTCTTTTATGTCCAGTGTAACAACTTTTCCCATGTCATTCTTGTAGCCTGTTTTTTTTTTAAATCTACTTTTAATCCAGTTTCAATCTTGTCTGGTAAAACTCGTTCCTTTGCTATAACATCATATACCAAAATGTCCTTCCTGTTAATGACTACTTCAGCTTCAACCGCAGCAATACACGAGCACGTAATAGATTCAAACTAAATGTAAAGCGCTCCAAACTCGACTGCAGAAAATACGACTTCAGCAACAGAGTGATCAATGCCTGGAATGCACTACCTGACTCTGTGGTTTCTTCCCCAAACCCCAAAAACTTTAACCTTAGACTGTCTACAGTCGACCTCTCCCCGTTTCTAAGAGGTCTGTAAGGGGCATGCATAAGCGCACCACTGTGCCTACCGTCACTGTCCTATTGTCCTCTTTTATTGTTACTTTTTACTTATGTTTATACAAACTACTACTATCCTATACATGTTTGACAAATAAATAAATAAATAAAATAAAAATAAAAATTTTTTAAATACAGTCCCTCTACAGATGGAAACAATCCTAAAATTAACTTCTGGGTCCATTGTTTGAAAATATCCTTCAATATGTCAAAAGCTGAAATATGTTGCTCCATTCTCCATTAATAAGTCAAATTTAAGTTCTTCTCCTTTAACTGTAATCTTTACTTCCTTCAAGTTCCCTCTAGTATTCAACCTCTAAATTCCTACCCTATCATGTTTTTTTTTAATGGAATTCAAAACAAGCATTTTCCCACCCGGAAAGATTCTTATTTATTAATTCCAAAATCTTATTTCAAACCCCTCTGGACATTTAGTCCATTTGTAACGTTCCAAAATCAAAGTTCTAATTGCCTTTAAAAAAAATTCTTGAACTCGTGTTTAAAAATTCTTCCGCTTTCACTGAGGATTGAAGAAAATTCATCCCATGTTTTTCAGACGTTTTAATTCAAAACCTAATAACTAAAAAGAAGTGAACAAGCAATTTCTGAAATAGATTTAAAAAAAAGGAAGCACGGGTGGTCCTGGACTTACAACAACTTGTTTAGTGACCGTCCAAAGTTACAACGGCACTGAAAAAAGTGACTGTTTTTCACACAATCGTTGCAGCATCCCCATTGTCACCTTGATCAAAAATCAGACGCACTTAGCAACTGATTCATATTTATGATGGTGGCAGTGCCCTGGGGTCATGTGATCACCTTTTGTGACCTGACAAACAAAGTCAACGAGGAAGCCAGATTCATTTAACAACCATATTACTAACTTAACAACTGCAGAGATTCCCTTAACAATTGTGGCAAGAAAGGTTGTAAAATGGGGCAAAACTCAACAACTGCCTCGCTTAGCAACAGAAATGTGGGGCTCAATTGTTGTAAGTTGAGGACAAACTCTTTGAAGGTGCCGACCGTGGTTTGAGTAAGATCCCTCATCACCAAGACTTCTAAACCAATTGCAGACCATTGTCTTGTGGGTCTCCATAAGAGGAGCAGCTGTCTGGCACACTTATGGATGATCTCAAATCCTCTTACTTGCCGCCTCTCCATTCCTGACCCTGGAATACTGACTGCAAAAAAAAAAAGGATGTGCTGTATTTATTTGCAATTGCTTCTCTTTTTCTCTTACAACCCACCAATGAAATTGCACGCTACATTAAAGGACACTGGATGGAAAGGGAAGGCCTCTGTTGGAATATTAAAGTTCCGGGAGAGCTCAAGATTTTGTGTGTGGCATATTTTATTCCTGCAAGAGCCAAACTTTCTCTTTTTCTTTAAAATGGGCATGCTGTGTCTTCAGCAACAAGAACTACAGGTTGTTAATAAATAACTGGAAAGGAAAGAAAGAAAGAAAGAAAGGAAAGGAAAGGAGGAATGGAAAGGAAAGGAAAGGAAAGAAGGAGGAAAGGGGAAAGAAGGAAAGGAAAGGAAAGGGGAAAGAAGGAAAGGAAAGAAAAGAAAAGGAAAGGAAAGGAAAGGAAAGGAAAGGAAAGGAAAGGGGAAAGAAGGAAAGGAAAGGAAAGGAAAGGAAAGGAAAGGAAAGGAAAGGAAAGGAAAGGAAAGGAAAGGAAAGGAAAGGAAAGGAAAGGAAAAAGTTCCTGATGCTCCCTGCCAGATTCCCACAAACTCAATGGGGAAGCGGATAGAAAGTTGGAAGTCATGCCTGCTCCCACTGCTTTTTTGCCCACACTTGGCCATTCTGTTTTTCTGTTTAAGTATATTTCTGAAATGATCCAATGGGGCATGGGTTGTCTAGTATTGTTTTTTAATCCATCTTAAAAATGCCTGTACATTCACCAACACATAATAGCAATCATATGCTGTAGTTATAACAATAGCATGTAGGCATTTACATAGCATTTGCAGCCCTCTCTAAGCGGTTTTACAGAGTCAGCGTATTGCCCCCAACAATCTGGGTCCTCGTTTCACCGACCGCAGAAGGAATGAAGGCTGAGACAACCTTGAGCCCCATCAGGATCGAACTCCTGGCAGTGAGCAGCGAGTTAGCCTTGAAATACTGCATTCTAACCACTGCAGCCACTGGGACTCTTAAAGTCATGCCGATTAAATAGTTGAAAAGAAGTTAAGCAAAAGTAAATCATGGCTCTTTTAATATTTGAAATCGGAGCTTTGTTGGGCAAAAACAATCTTTGCATTCTTTCCTCCCAGTTCCACTTGAAAGGAGAAAAGAATTTTGGAGAAATTCTCATGGGTGGGATGTGGGTGTCCTTGTACTTTCTGTGATGAGTTGGCCAAATAAATATTTTTTCATTGTACAATTATCTCTCCAAGATCTGTAGCTTCTTTGGCTTTCGAACTAATTCCCAAGAAGGGACATCCACATATCTGTGGCAAGGGCAGAGGTTGTTTTGACCTAGGCTTCACAAAAGCACGCAGCACACTCCTTGTCCCGACAAAACCCCTTTTTATTAAGCTGATGTGAATTCCTCTCATTCACATCCAAGCAAAGTCCTGGCAAACAGTCTTTCAAAGGTGAATTTACAACCACAGACCTTATCAGGCTTGGAGAGCTGCCAGGCCGATATTTTCCAAATGCAATGCTGTACAAGGAAAGACTTGGGAAGGAGTCTCTGAGAGTCACGGACAGATCTTCATACTAATTAAGTGAACTAATTGCCTCCTGCAAACTCCACTCCCCTTTTGCTCCTCTTTATTCCCTACGGGAGGGGTCATTCACCATCCACCTGTGCCTTTACTCCCGAGTCGGCCCTTGTTCCTTCTCCTGGCAGCTCTGCACATATGTACATCGGGAACAGGCTCCAGCTGTTCTTCTGCCCCACTTATCTCCGACTCTGAAGGTAGCTGATAACTGTCGGACGGCCCTGGCCCCATCTCTGCCTCCGATGTAGGCCATCCATCAGAGCCTTCCCCAGACTCCAGAATTGGCCCATGTTCCTCCCCAACCTCTTTACTGTCCGAGTCTGCCGCTAGCTCCGCTGGCGGGCCACAACAGACAAGGGAGAAAAGGTCAAGTGATGTCATGACCTCCGTGTTCAAATTATGTGAATGGTATAAGACTTTGCATGAAGACATCAGGACACAAATGGCACCATCTATATCAGGAAGGTTTTTCTCCCACCCTTTAGAAATGTCTTCCTACCTCCTGCCTCTTGAAAAATCACTTCTCCTGGAGACATTCAGAGAAAGGATGCCTCCAATTTCTCAGCCCAGAAATTTGGCAAATTTTGACTGGCCATCTGCACAAAGCCCTGGATACCTCCATAATGTTATGGTTCTCGACTTATGAACATTCATTTAACAATGATTTGAAGTTATGACAGCGCTCAAAAAAGTGACTTGCAACCCATTCTCAAAGTTACAAATGCAAGCCAGTGGCCAATCATGATTGTCATGATTTGGTCCCATGGTCCAAACAATCATGATTTGGGGTTTTGGCCACTGGCTTGCATTTACAATGGTTGCATGCAGTCACATGATCACAATTTGCAACTTTCCCAGCCAGTTTCAGACAAGAAAAATCAATAAGGAACGCTGGATTTGCTTAATAGCTGTGATTCATATAATGAGCATGTGATTCACTTAAAAACCATGATAAAATGGTCATAAGTTTGGGTCTGATTGCTTGATGAGTCACTTAATGACTGCATCACTTAGTGACTGAAATTCGGATCCGAATTGTGGAGGTAGGCTCATTTTTCACCCTCCCCAGGCTCTGGGGGCTTTCCTTGAGCCTCCGGGAGGGTGAAAACGGCCTCCCACGGGCTCCAGAGGCCCTCCGGAGGCCGGAAATGGACGCATTCCCAGACTTCCGGAACTTCTGGGAGGCCCATTTTTCGCCCTCCCAGTGCCTCCGCACAGGCCCTGCACTTACCTCGCATCCAAAATGGGCCATGTGGAGACTCCTGGGAGGGGAGGGGCAGGGTGGGGAGGTCAACCAGTCCTTGCAACTACCGGTTCGGTGAACCAGATGTAAAATTAACATCCGGTTTGCCCTTACCTGTCTGAACCGGCTGAATCCCACCTCTGAGTGAACCTGGCTTTCCCACTGACTTTGCTTGTCAGAAGGTCACAAAAGGGGATCACATGACCCCGGGACTTTGCAACCGTCATAAATATGTACTAGTTGCCAAGCATCCAAATTTTGATCGTATGACCAGGGGGATGCTGCAAGGGTTGGAAGTGTTTAAAAAAATGGTCATAAGTCACTGTATCAATGTCATTGTAACTTCATCACTAAGTGAAATGGTTGTAATTCCAAGACTACCTGTATGCAGAATTTGAGCAGAGTCAGCAACTTGTGGTTTGGAGATATCTATAGACCCCCTTTTCATCTCCTCTTCTCGAGCTTCTTGCTTTCAGGACCTTAAAGAGCAATATACTAAATGAGAAGGTGACCTGCTATGCCAGGGGTCTGCAACCTTACACTCAAAGACGCATTTGGACATGTTTACCACAGAAAAGAAAACACCGGGAGCCATAAAACCTGGGTGGGCGTGGCAAACTCAACATCGCTCACTTCCACCAGTCACATGACCCCCAAGCAACGCCTACCCAGCCGGTCATTAGGGCAGAGAACCGGTGTTAAAAAACACTGGGAACCACAAAACCCTTTTGACATCTCTCTGTCTCTCTGTCTCTCTCTGTCTCTCTGTCTCTCTGTCTCTCTGTCTCTCTGTCTCTCTCTCTTTGCCCTGACTGCTTCTCCATCCCACACCGTCGCCCTTACCTTCTCAGGCCAGGCGAGGAGTGACTGGGAGGGGAGGGTGAGGGGCGGGGCCAGCCAGTGGTGAGATCACCCGACAGAGAGCCACAGCAGAGGGCCCAAAGAGCCACATGTGGCTCCGGAGCCGCAGGTTGCTGACACCTGTGCTGTGCAAATGAAGATGCAGCCTCTGGCATTATCTTCACTCTGAGAATGCTACTCTTCTTATGTTGTCGGGGTTTTTGTTCTTAAAAAAGCGCAGTTTAAGGTTGGACAATTTTGAGCAGGGAAATTTTTGGATAACGGAGGATTAAAATGCTCCTGTCTTCTGAAGTCAGTTTCCATCTCCCAGATGAAATTTCATTTTCAATGTACAGCAGGGGTCTCCAACCTTGGCAACTTTAAGACTTATGGACTTTAACTCCCAGAGTTCCTCAGCCAGCTTTGTTAGCTTTGCTGGCTGAGGAATTCTGGGACTTGAAGTCCACAAGTCTTAAAGTTGCCAAGGTTGGAGACCCCTGATGTACAGCAGTGGCTGCAGTTGGACTCCATGCACATCTATCTCCCAGTCAGGGGTGAAATGCTACCAGTTTGGCCCGGTTCGCGTGTACCGGTAGCAGCGGCCGCTGTGAGACTCCGCCCACCCGCCCGGACGTCGCCATTTTCTTGTTTTTAACCCTCTGCGAATGCGCAAAGACTTCTGTGCATGCGCAGAGGGTGATAACGTGCCCACGACGAAATGCAAAGTGCGCACATGCGAAGCATGCACTTCCAAACCGGTAGGGAAGGAAAGTAGATTTCACCGCTGCTCCCAGTCCCTGAACTGGAGAAATCCTGCTCTAAATCAAGTTAGGAAATATTTAACATTGTTGATCAACGGTGCCCTCTTGTGGACAATGGTCTGTATGGATTTCTTTTAAGCATTTTATTAAAGCTTATTACATTTATTATAACCAAGATTAAACTTTATTACAAGATGAAATGCGAATAGGAACAAAAGTTGAGAAAGTTAAAAAGGAAGAAGTGCAGAAAGAAAGAAAAGGGAAAAAAGGAGCCACTTCTGATTTTTTTCAGTTAAATAGAATACAAAAAAGCCACAACTTCAACCTTTAGCTTTACATTTTTAAGTGTTTCAAGCCATTTTTATAGCAACAATGCCAGCCTAGTCATGAAAACCTGAAATCAAAATTTCATATATTTTTTTCAATTTCAAGTATACCAAGTCCAGAAGTGGTTTCCAAGTGGAAATAAAATAGATTTAAAAAAAAACTCTTTGAGGAGTCCTTGGTGCTCTCTGAGCTTTTTTGTTTTCTTGCAGACGTTTCATTACCTAAACTAGGTAACATCATCAGTGCTAGAGAATTCCTTACTAGCACTGATGATGTTTGGGCAACAAAACGTCTGCAAGAAAACAAGCAAGTTCAGAGAGCACCAAGGACTCCTCATGTCAACCGTGAGCTACAAATATTCTCCTTTATGATTCTTCTCTTTAATTAGAACAGTGAATTTTACCATCTCTGCCAACTGCATCACCTTCACTATCCATCCCATTGTGCAAATTACTGGGCCTTTCCATCTTCGTCCCTGTCAACATATTCAGTAGTGTAGAAAGTTGTCACCCACTGCTCTCCTAGAAGAATGAAATATTTTGAGAAATATTAAAAAGGTAGGATATTATATTTCCCTGGATGAGAAATGGAGAAACATGTTTTTAGAGGGAGAAAGCAATAGCAATAGCAATAGCACTTTACTTATATACCGCTTCATAGTGCTTTACAGCCCTCTCTAAGCGGTTTACAGAGTTCAGCATATTGCCCCCAACAATCTGGGTCCTCATTTTACCGACCTCGGAAGGATGGAAGGCTGAGTCAACCTTGAGCCTAGTGAGATTTGAACAGTTGAACTGCTGAACTAGCAGTCAGCCTGCAGTCGCAGCATTTAACCACTGCACCACTTCAGCTCTTCAAAGCACCTTTCTTAATAGCCCCCAGCAGATGTCAGTACTTAAGAGATAAAGAGATAGATAGCTCTATTCATAGGCAAAGCAAATACTGCAGGCAGAAATCTATTCAGGACAGGATATTTTGAAATTCCCTGGAGAAATGGAGAAACATGCTCTTGGAAAGCAGTCCCCACCTTTCTTAATAGACTTCAGCAGATGTCAGCACTTAAAGAGATAGCCAGCTCTATTCATAAGCAAATGCCCTCACTCAAGAGCCAAACCAGGACAAAGCCATTAACCCATAATAGGAATTGCCCAACACCCTTTCAGAACACAAGCCTCTTGGTTGCATCAGCAGTCCAAACTTCAACCAAACTTATCTCAGACAAACATGACCCCACATGGCTCCATGGGAGTCTGACAACAGCCAATAGAATACATGTTCTTGCACAGGAAGTTCAAGTGCAAAGCCCAAGAGAAGGTATAAATACACCCACTCTCAACTCCATGTAGTCAGCTGCACCAGAACTACAAACATGTGGTTCTGTTCATCAATAAATGGACCCTCTTTCCAATCAGCCTCCAGCCTCCATTTTGTCTCCAGTGCCTTTCTCCCGGAACTGAACCAGATGGGTATTTCTTCCAACAGTAACAACATCCAACATTTTCTTTTAACCTTTTCATCCATCAAACCTAAAACTTCTGCTTTTAGTTTTATTGCAGGACTTTCTGTGGTTTTTGTTTCATTTCATTTAGCATCTTAAAAAACTACAGATAAAACGCTTTGAAATCATCAGCTAATATTCTTCTGCAAATGCCCTATTTTTTTAAAAAAATCACAGAATGTCTTTTTTTTCAACAAGGAAATGGCTCTGTGGAGAAGAGAAGAGGGGCGAGAACTGGTACCTCAATTCTGAAATACCTTCTCTGGAGTTAATTTTATTTTTTTTAGTAGGACCAAGACAAAGTTGTGTAGAAAGTTGTCACCCACCCCTCTCCTAGGAGAATGGAATATTTTGAGAAATATTAAAAAGGCAGAATATTATATTTCCCTGGATGAGAAATGGAGAAACATGTTTTTTAGAGGTAGAAAGCACCTTTCTCAATAGCCCTCAGCAGATGTCAGTACTTAAGAGATAAAGAGATAGATAGCTCTATTCATAGGCAAAGCAAATACTGCAGGCAGAAATCCATTCAGGACAGGATATTTTGAAATTCCCTGCAGCAAAGTCTGAACAAAGGCAGAGTGATAGGATTAGCCCTCACTCAACATCCAAACCAGGACAAAGCCATTAAGCAATAATAGGAATTGCTCAACACCCTTTCAGAACACAAGCCCCTTCATTGCATCATCTCAGCAGCCCAAACTTCAACCAAACCTGGGAGCTCAGACAACCTATAGAGCCAGCTATGACCCCTACATAACCTCTACAACAGCCAATAGAATACATGTTCCCGCACAGGAACAGGAAGTTCAAGTGGAAAGCCCAAAGAAGGTATAAAAAACACCGACTCTTAACTCCATGTGGTCAGCTACCCAGAGCCACATGTGCTTCTTCTTCATCATTAAACCTTCTTTTCAATCCGCCTCCATGTTTCCAGTGTCTTTCTCCTGGCTTGGAACTGAACCAGATGGACATTTCTTCCCACAGTTGCATATTTTAGTAGCAATGTACATTTTCATTTGGCTAGTCTTAGATCAGCCTTATCCAGATCTGTAGGCACTTCATGGCAATGGCCTAGTCAGTGTGGCCAATGGAATTCTGGGAATTGTATTTCAACAGTACTGAAGCAATCCGTTTGAGGGAGTTGTGTTTTAAGTGCCACTGTCTCTTTTCATAGTTGTCCACTATTATTATCCTTGCATTATTGCTGCTTTTATTTCCTGCTGTTTGGATCATATGGCAGTATTACTCTATTGTAAATACATTATTAATGTCATTATTAATTGAATGCATATCGTGCTCTTAATAAAGTAAAACTGCAACCATGGATTTGAAAGAAAAGTATACCACAAAGCAAAATAAAAAAACAAAATATTAAGCACCAAGAGGAAAACAGCTTATACAGCAGCCTGCAAGAACTATACGCAGAGAAATCCTGGGTAGAAATTAAATTGAATTTTCAGAGCATAGTAAAATAGAAATCCCGAAGTTATCCGGTGCATAGATCTACTTATAGCCATGATGGCGAACCTATGGCACATGTGCCCGAAGTGGCATGCGGAGCTATTTCGCCTGGCACACACAGTATCGGCCGTTCCTCTTCCGGATTTCTGGCACGCATGCGCACGCGACGATCAGCTGGCTTTTGTGCGTGTGTCAGTGCCGTAAACCGGAAGAGGTCTTCCATTTTCTGGCGTGAGCATTTGTGCCGGCCAGCTGATCGGCGCATGTGCATGCTCGGCAGTAACCGGAAGACTTGCTCGCCGGCGCGCATGCGCACGCCGGAAACCAGAAGTTAATTGGGGGGGGCACATGGCCCCTGGGCAACTCCTCCTCCTGATTGCGGCCCAGAAGAGGTTCGCCATCACTGACCTATAGGCTGGGGTTGGGAGAATCCAGGCAACCGCTAGAGGACAGAAAAGAGATACACAAAAAAATACCCATTACTGCAATGTTTGATATTTGCAGCCCAGTTATGGAATGCTAAGTTAATACATCAACCAAGTTGTCCAAATGCAATTAACTTAATGGTAATTAGCTGAAATTAAGGTCACCAGCCAATATAGCTGTTAGAACCCTGTTCAAACGATTGGGTGTGTTAATATATGATTAAGCCACAAATCATTGTTATATGTATATTGCTTTAAATGCATTGTGGATGATTACTATATAAGCAAGCAAGAGAGCATGCTCAATGTGGTTGGTGGTTTAGTGTGGTTTAGTGTGGTGAGTGGTGTTTGATGGTGTGTTCCGGATTGAAGACTCTCTGCTGCTTTACTGATGAATAGATTACTTTATGACTGTGTGGAATTGCTGTGAAGAGAAGAGTATCTGTGATAGTAAAGAATTAAGTGATAGCTGTAATCTTTGTTTGTGAGTTAAAACAAAGATAGGCAAGAAGAAGAAACTTTGCATTGACTGAATAACTGTATGACTTGGACTTCCTATTTAACTTTGCTACTATTCAAGTAAAACTATTTTGTACATACTAAAGATATTCTGTTTCTTGACTGAATAGCATTCATATCAAACTGCAACACCATTACTACAACACATTTCGCTGTGTATGTGCTTAACAGCACAATAACTCCTTAACAATAGCATAGGGGTTAAAGTAAAGGATTTGATCCAGTCCCATCTCAGTAATGCTTCAGGAAGCCAATTGTAAGTATCAAGAGGGTCAAAACTGGAAAATCTGGTGATTAAATCCAGATCCTTCACTGTCTGTGTCACCTTGACCAAGCAGGCTAAGGACCTGTTATATTGGTATTTTGCCATGGTTGGAAGCATGGCTGAAGGGTGGGCTACAGATGCTATGCAAACAAGAAGTCAGATGACCCCACCTTGGCAACTTTAACACCTGTGGGCTTCAACTCCCAGAATTCCCCAGCCAGCAGGGAGTCCTTCCCCAGGAGCCATTCGGGAGACCTTTGAGTCAGGGGCGGGTTCCTAATTTTTTTACTATCACTCTGGGCGTGGCTTATTTTGTGGGTGTGGCTTGCCGGCCATGTGACTAGGTGGGCGTGGCTTCTCAGACTGCTGAAGGGAGGGGAACTGAGATAGGTCCTGCCGCCCATTCCCCCTCCCCTCAGCAGCTTGAGAAGCCTCGAACGTGCAAAAATGCCTAGGATCATCACTGCGCGTTCGTGGCTTCTCGGACTGCTGAAGGGAGGGGAATGGAGATAGTTCCTGCCACCCATTCTTTCAGCATCTCACACGCTCCCTCAGCCATCCTCCCCTGCTTGGACTCACTGTGGGGTAGGAAGGCAGTGCATGCGCAGTGCCGGAAGCTTGGCTTCTGGGCATGTGCAGAAGAAATTTTTTTTTAATTTTAAAAAAATTTTTTTTAAATGGCGGCACCCAGGCACCGGCAACCAACCGCACCGGTACTGTGATGTCACCAGCGGGCCGCTACCGGTGCTATAGAGTGGACCGCACCTGTAGGAACCAACCACTGCTTTGAGTAAGCCCTGAGGATTTCCTGGCAGATCCGGGCAAGAGGCGAGCCAATCTAATCTTCCCGCAGTTACCTGAGACTGTTGCCCACTCTCCCTTTTGCATTCAAGTAAATGCAAACCTGGCTCTTCCGGCAGGCATGGGGATAGAGACCAGCATGTGGATATTAAGAAATGGGTCACCCTTTGTATGATTCCCGGTTTGTTTTAATGTTTGATATGTATTTTAACTTTTATATTGTGCTTTTAATGTTTTTTCAATCTGTTGTACACCGCCCAGAGTCCCCTAGGAGTTGGGCGGTCTATAAGATTGAATGAATGAATGAATAAATGAATGAATGAATGAATGAATGAATGAATGAATGAATGAATAAATGAATAAATGAATGAATCAATCAATCAATCAATCAATCAATCAATCAATCAATACACCCCTTTCTGGCGTGCCACCCCAAAATGCCATGGCGTGTCAGCTTTCATGCACATATGACAAATAGCATATTTGTCTTAGACTTATATACCACTCCATCATAGTGCTTTATCCCATTCTCCGAGCTGTTTACAAATGTCAGCATATTTCCCCTAACAATCTGGGTCCTCATTTTATTGATCTCGGAAGAATAGAAGGCTGAGTCAACTTTGAGCTGGTCAGGATCGAACTGCTGGCTGTGGGCAGAGTTTGCCTGCAATGCTGCATTGTAACCACTGTGCAACCAGGATTCATATCATAGGTTCACCATCATTACCTGAAGCCCTGGGGGCCCCTTTCCACTCTCACTCTCAGGCCTACCTGTCTTTGGAGCCTGCACCTGCAGAAATTCTTCCAGTGATGGAGCGTGGTCAAAATTCCAGTGATAAAATTGATTATTCCCAGGCCACGCATCCTGAGCCTCTCTAAAAAGCTGTGTAATTTATGGACTGTGCTACCACCTGTATGCTGCAGCTGTCAGGACCACTTTTCTGATGCAGAAAATGTGATACTCCCCAAAGGGAGACGGGGTGCATGATTTAAGTGAAAGTCATGCTCGGTGGGGGCTTGGCTTTTACCTAATTGGAAACATCGCCTCTTCCCCACCCCCGCTAGAACATTGAAACTGGTGACCCTCTCCCAGGTTTTGGTAGAAATCTCTCTCTGTCTGTCTCTGTCTATCTCTCTCTTTCTCTCTGTCTCTGTCTATCTCTTTCGTCTGTCTCTGTCTGTCTGTCTATGTCTGTCTCTCTGTCTCTCTCTGTCTGTCTGTCTATGTCTGTCTCTCTGTCTCTCTCTGTCTGTCTGTCTATGTCTGTCTCTGTCTCTGTCTCTCTCTCATCTCTCTCTTTCTGTCTGTCTCTGTCTCGTTGTCTGTCTGTCTCTCTCTCTCTCTCTCTCTCATCTGTTTGTCTCTCTCTGTCTCGCTGTCTGTCTCTGTCTATCTGTCTCTTTCTCTCTGTGTCTATCTCGTCTGTTTGTCTCTCTCTCTCTCTCTAATCTCTCTCTGTCTCACTGTCCATCTCTCTCTCTCTCTCTCTCGTCTGTTTGTCTCTCTCTAATCTCTCTCTGTCTCGCTATCCATCTCTCTCTCTCTCTCTCTCTCTCATCTGTTTGTCTCTCTCTAATCTCTCTCTGTGTATGTGTCTCTCTCTGTCTCTCTCTCTAATCTCTCTCTCTCTCTCTCTCTCTCTCTGTCTATCTCTCTCGTCTCTTTGTCTCTCTCTGTCTCTAATATCTCTCTCTCTGTGTGTGTGTGTGTCTCTCTGTGTCTCTCTCTCTAATCTCTCTCTTTCCCCCCCTCTCTGTCCCTCTCTCTGTCGCTGTCTCTCTGTCTCTGCCTGTCACTCTCTCTCCCTCTCTCCCTCTCTTTCTGCAGATTCCACAAAAATAGAAGCAGGCCGTGGGCTCCCCAGGGTGCCAATTTCTTGAAACAGATCCAAAGAGTTGCCTCTGGTTCTCCTAAAATTGTTTTTTTTTAATAAGATGAGGAGGAAGAGAGCTGATTCTGTGTAGGGGATGACCTCTGCCAAGACTCTGCGGACACAAATGTGTATAGCTTTGACCTCCATCATCAATTGCGGGGGCAGATAACAGGGCGGGCTATGGAAAAAAAACTCACCTCCTTCACCCTGATCTAAGTCTAATGCATTAAAAGCACTGAAAATTTCAACTGGAGCATTTCTCAGAAATCTGGATTGCAATAGCACATAATGTTTAACCTCCTTCCCTCCTGTCCCTTCTTGTCCGGTAAGTAGACTTCAAAATGCACGATTCAATCATATAATATTTTTGAGGGAAAGAGTTTTCTATAAACGTCTTTCCCTTTTCTCCCTTTCCCCCCATTCTTTTTCTTGTCTTTAAAAAAAATACTATCCCCAAAGGTGGCGCAGCGGTTAGAGTGAGGTACTGCAGGCCACTTTAGCTGACTGTGAGCCGCAGGTCAGCGGTTCAAATCTCACCGGCTCAAGGTTGACTCAGCCTTCCATCCTTCCGAGGTAGGTAAAATGAGGACCCAGATTGTTGGGGGCAATATAAATATACATTGCTTACTGGTGTAAACCGCTTAGAGAGTGCTTGCACTGTGAGGTGGTATATAAATGTCACTAATAATAAATAAATAAATAAATAAATAGTCACAGCAGTTTTCAGGTAGAAAACTGAAATATCTATATCAAAACATCTTGAAATTGAATTTATTGGCTCGAAGCCTTCTGATTCTCTTTTTTTTTGTTTGTTTGTTTGCAAGCTGGAAGAGGAAATAATTTGTAATAGACGGATACAATATGCTAAAGCATTCCACTGCCAGCTCACTAAAAATTCAGCAACATCTGTACCCTAAATTTAGCTTATGTCAAATTGCTTCGCTTGTGATTATTGTTTACAGCTATTAGTGCGACTGCAAAACTGTAAAACTGCATAACATAAATGCGTTCTCATGCCCTTGCCTATCCTTTCCAATATTTTGAATATTCAGATAATCCCAGGAATATATTATCAGTTATTGGCAGTTACTTAAATGGGGAAGATTCCTAGCATTTGTTCAAAAACTGAGAGGGGGAAAAAACCTTAATCTGGCATACTCAATATTCCCTCACTTTTCTTTTAAGTGTCTTTTCTAATCTGGTGTGCACTGGAAAGTAGAGTAGAGTAGAGTAGAATAGAATAGAATAGAATAGAATAGAATAGAATAGAATAGAATAGAATAGAATAGAATAGAATAGAATAGAAAATATGGAATGGAGTGGAGTGGAGTGAAGTGGAATGGAATGGAATGGAATGGAATAGAATAGAATAGAATAGAATAGAATAGAATAGAATAGAATAGAATAGAATAGAATAGAACAGGAGTGGAGTGGAGTGGAGTGGAGTGGAATAGAATAGAATAGAATAGAATAGAATAGAATAGAATAGAATAGAATAGAATAGAATAGAATAGAAAATATGGAATGGAGTGGAGTGGAGTGGAGTGGAATGGAATGGAATGGAATGGAATAGAACAGAACAGAACAGAACAGAACAGAACAGAATAGAATAGAATAGAATAGAATAGAATAGAATAGAATAGAATAGAAAATATGGAGTGGAGTGGAGTGGAGTCGAGTGGAGTGGAATGGAATGGAATGGAATGGAATGGAATGGAATAGAACAGAACAGAACAGAACAAAACAGAATAGAATAGAATAGAATAGAATAGAATAGAATAGAATAGAATAGAATAGAAAATATGGAGTGGAGTGGAATGGAATGGAATGGAATGGAATGGAATGGAATAGAATAAAATAGAATAGAATAGAATAGAATAGAATAGTGGAATAGAATAGAATAGAATAGAATAGAATAGAATAGAATAGAATAGAATAGAATAGAATAGAATAAAGAAAATATGGAATGGAATGGAATGGAATGGAATGGAATGGAATGGAATAGAATAGAATAGAATAGAATAGAATAGAATAGAATAGAATAGAATAACAGAGTTGGAAGGGACCTTGGAGGTCTTCTAGTCCAACCCCCTGCTCAGGCAGGAAACCCTACACCACTTCAGACAAATGGTTGTCCAATCTCTTCTTAAAAACTTCCAGTGTTGGAGTTCCAGTTTGGATTATGTCCTTTGGGGGGGAGGGCGGGGAATAACGTGATCATTGCGGCTAGGAATTCAGCTAGCAGTCCCAAAACATCTAGTGGGTAACCACATTAAGGAAAGATAATCAATAATCAATTAATCATTACGACATCATCAAGAAAGTAAAATAATTGAAATGGAAATGGCCTGGTCATGTAGCAAGAAGAACTGATGGCAGGCGGAGCAAGGTAGTCATAGAATGGATCCCACTTGATAAAAGCGTCCACGAAAGAGGCCTAAAACCGTGGTGGGACAGTGGTTAGAGTGCAGTACTGCAGGCTACTTCTGCTGCCTGCCGGCTGCCTGCAATTTGGCAGTTCAAATCTCACCAGCTCAAGGTTGACTCAGCCTTCCATCCTTCCAAGGTTGGTAAAATGAGGAGCCAGATTGTTGGGGGAATAGGCTGACTCTATAAACCGCTTAGAGAGGGCTGTAAAGTGGTATAGAACTCTAAGTGCTATTGCTATTGCTAATAGAAGTTCCAATCCCAATTATGGTTGTAAGGCAAAGACTACCTGAGCCATGGTGGCACAGTGGTTAGAATGCAGTATTGCAGGCTAATTCTGCCAACTGCCAGGAGTTTGATCGTGACCAGCTCAAGGTTGACTCAGCCTTCCATCCTTCTGAGGCCTTCTGAGGTCAGTAAAATGAGGACCCAGATGGTTGGGGGCAATATGCTGACTCTGTAAACCGCTTACGCAGGGGTGAAATCCAGCAGGTTCTGACAGGTTCTGGAGAACCGGTAGCGGACATTTTGAGTAGTTCGGAGAACCGGCAAACACTACCTCTGGCTGGCCCCAGAGCGGGGTGGGAATGGAGATTTTGCAGTATCCTTCCCCTGACACGCCCACCAAGCCACGCCCGCCACGCCATGTCCACAGAACCGGTAGTAAAAAAAATTGGATTTCACCACTGGCTTAGAGAGGGCTGTAAAGCACTGTGAAGCAGTATATAAGTCTAAGCACTATTGCTATTGCTAAAACAAGATGGATCGACAACATCAGCAAGTATTAGGATCCAAATTTCAGCCACTGATGAAGTCATTATAAACATTACATTATTATTATAGTCTAAAAGATATTTTTCTTTTAAAATTATTTGATTCTTTAGAGCTCTCCAAATCAATGCAAGATTTTTTTGGGTCCTACTCCCTCTTTTGACTATAACCCAGCCTTGCCATAAATTTAACAGTGCTTCCCTTGAGACCCCTTCAAACCCAAAGCAAACCCTTCTTTGTATAATAATATATGGGCTCTATGCATGTGGACTGTACTAATATCCCCTAAATAAAAACGGCTGGGGCGGGTACATTACACAACTCAATTTACACTAGTGCCGGTTTCAAATGAAGCACAGGTATCTCACACAGCTGTGAGACATCTGCAAAGAATTCCCCCAGCACTGAAGTTTCATGCAGATTAAGTGTTATCTGTATTCTATGTCCTTCTCAACCCATCAATGTGAGGCAAGGAGAAATGAGGACTGACTGGGCCATTTAAATGTCTAAAAAGGCAGATACCCAGAGAAGCATTTAACAAGGCCCATCCTTTCTGCAGCAAAATACGTTTGTTTGTTTCCTCTTGTGGTAACATCAGGAAATGAACATAGAATCATAGCACTGGAAGGGACCTCAGAGGTCTTCTAGTCCAGCCCCTCTGCTCAAGGCAGGAGTTACAAATCATCCCAGTCAAAAGGATGTCCAGTCTATTCTTGAAAACCTCTGTTGTAAGGAATATCCTTCTGGGTTCAGTTCCAAGTGGGGAAAAAGAACACTGGATTCATGGAAGTTGCTTGGACAGAAGGTTTAATATGGTGGACAGGAGCACATGGCATGAGCCCCTGTACAGAAAAGGTGGATCACATGCTTCCAGATGTGGGTGAAGAGAAAAGGGAGGGAAAGATGCTGAGTCCCTTGGTTTTATAACCTCTGTTGGGCCAAACCTCTTAGTTTCCTGTTCCTGTGTATGTAATGCACTTCAATTGGTGGTCAGGCTCCCAGGAGGCCATGCAGTGGCAACTCTATAGGCTTTTGTCTGTCCCAGGCTTGGCTGAATGAAAGGGCCTTGGGCAATTCCTAATATGGCTATGAATGAAGGAGATAAATCTTTGTTATGTAGAAGACTGCTGCTGGACCCAGTCCTTAATGGCCCATTGACAAAAGTGGGGGCTACTAAGAGGGGTCTTTTGTCTGCTTAAAAGCATGTTTCCAGGTATATTCTATAGAATATATTCTGCCTTTTAATATTTCCTAGGACAGAGATGGCGAACCTTTTTTTCCTCGGGTGCCGAAAGTGCATGCGCGTGTGCTATCGCACATGCGCGAGTGCCAACACCCATAATTCACTGCCTGGGAAGGGCAAAAACGGCCTCCCCGCCCCCCCCAGAGGCCCTCTGGAGGCCAGAAATGGCCCATTTCCCAACTTCTGGTGGGCCCGGTAGGCCCATTTTTTACCCTCCCTAGGCTCCAGAGGCTTCCCTGGAGCATGGGGAGAGCAAAAACGCCCTCCCCCGTCTCCCCGGAGGCCCTCCAGAAGCCGAAAACGCCCTCCCAGAGCCTCCGTGCAAGTAAAAAATCAGCTGGCTGGCACGCACATGCGCAATGGAGCTGAGTTAGGCAATGGCTCGCGTGCCGGCAGATATGGCTCCGTGTGCCACCTGTGGCACGCGTGCCATAGGTTCGCCATCACTGTCCTAGGATATTTCATTTTTCTAGGAGAGGGGTGGGTGCTAACTTCCTACACCTCCAATGATGGAGCACCCACAATTCCAAGAGGCAAGCTGTTTCACTGATTAATTGCTCAGTTAGAAAAATTCCTCCTTTTTTCTAGGTTGTACCTGTCTTTGACAAGTTTCCACCCATTACTTCTGCAATAATGAATACTGACTTAGAAGCTTAAAATCAAGCCTGGCCAGCAAATATTCTTGAAAATAGATGATTATCATGATGGCATTTTGAAACATGAACTTCAATGTACTTTGAAGAAGGCTGTCTTAATCTGGTCAAAATTATCTAAAAAAAAAAATTTCTGAGAACTCTAAAATGTTTTCCTAATGAAAAATCATTATTTTCTCAACCACCAGGTGTCAGCTTTCGGCATGGGAAACAAAGAATGTTATTTGTTATGTAATAATTACTAGCGGCATTCTTCAGACAAAATGCTTCAAGTCACCACCCCTTCATATATTTGCAGTGGGGAAAAGAGAGGAGGGCCTAGAGAAGCCTTGTAATTGCAGGGCTATTCTAGGCTCTCATCTTTGTGTCTAGCTGCTGGAAGAAAAGCTATCGCTTTGTTTCTCTTTAATTACCAGAATAGCATAATTAACCTCAAACGATCCAAAGGGTGTTCCACTTTCTGCTAAACGCTGACTGGATTTTTATGTCACACCAGCTTGGCCCTTCTCTTACTTAAGGACATTTTGCAAAAAAAAATGGCCAATATATATGGAGGAATAAATTTGGAACAAAGTGAACTTGACACGTTTTGTTTCTGTTATTCTATTCTATTCTATTCTATTCTATTCTATTCTATTCTATTCTTGTCTAGTCTAGTCTAGTCTAGTCTAGTCTAGTCCATTCTGATGAGAGAGAGAGAGAGAGAGAGAGAGAGAGAGAGAGAGAGAGAGAGAGAGAGAGAGAGAGAGAGAGAGAGAGAGAGAGAGAGAGAGAGAGAGAGAGAGAGAGAGATTTATCACATAGATAGATTTTATTATTTGTTCTTCTATGCCGCCCTACTCCCGAGGGACTCAGGGCGACGTACAGCAAATTATACAAGAACACTAATAATAAACAACAGTTAAAAACAACAATTAAAAATTACAAAAAGATTAAAAATGTTCACCATCAGCCATACCGACCAAGAGCTCAGGTGGAACTAGGCTCACCCCCTGCCTGCAGGAAGAGTAAGGTGACCAGACGTCCCGATTTTGGCGGGACAGACCCGCTTTTTCATCATTTGTCCCGCGTCCCGCCCGTCCTCTAAAAAGTCCCGATTTTTTGAAACAATGCACGACTAGGGCATTCTTTCAAAAAATCGGCCTGCAGGCACTCGAGGACGGCCAGGTTGGGCCCAGCCGCAGGGGCAGCAGCAGCAGCAGCAGCAGCAGTCCCTCTCAAAATCGGGACGTCTGGTCACCTTAAAACACCCACCCATGCCTTTCTCTCTGCAAGGCGGGCGCGGAGAGATGACATCGCTGCTGTCGGCGCCCCACGCTGATTGGCTGTTGAAGGGTGAGCGGCGGCGGCGACAGCAGCAAGCCGGGAGCGCTCGCCGGGAATTGGAGTCAGCGAGCAGCTGGGCATCGGGGCTCTTCCCCCGCCTTCTCCATCCTCCAGGGTCGCCACTGCGGGGGTTCCGTCTCTCCGGTGGTGCCTGCGTTGGAAGGGAAGGGGGGGAAAGGCAGCCTGCGGGGCTTGGCACGGCTGGGAGTTGCGAGGCGGCGTAGCAACCGGGCTGTTCCTCCGGGTGTGCTAAAGTGCTCGAGTTTTTTCTCTCTCACACACACATGCACAACCTTCCAACGACCGGGTCGGACTGGATCTCCCAGCATGACTTCCCGGTCGTTGGAAGGTTGTGCATGTGTGTGTGTGAGAGAAAAAACTCGAGCACTTTAGCACACCCGGAGGAACAGCCCGGTTGCTACGCCGCCTCGCAACTCCCAGCCGTGCCAAGCCCCGCAGGCCGCCTTTCCCCCCCTTCCCTTCCAACGCAGGCACCACCGGAGAGACGGAACCCCCGCAGTGGCAACCCTGGAGGATGGAGAAGGCGGGGGAAGAGCCCCGATGCCCAGCTGTTCGCTGACTCCAATTCCGGGCGAGCGCTCCCGGCTTGCTGCTGTCGCCGCCACCGCGCGTGAACGCGGTCCGCGGCAGGAAGCGAGTTCAAGCGACCCTCCGCCGCTGCCGGCCTGCAGCCCGGCGCCCCTTCCTGCCTGCCCCGCCCCGTGCCCCGTACTCAGCTCTTGACTTTTTCCCTCTGCGCATGCGCAGCGTTCTGCGCATGCGCAAAACTCAAATGGCGACGTCCAGGCGGCCCCGCCCCCCCTTTAAAAAAAATGTCCCGCTTTAAAAAAAATATCTGGTCACTTTAAGGAAGAGCCATGTCTTGACGGCTTTTCGGAAGGCCAGCAGGGTGGGGATGGTTTGGGTCTCTGGGGGAAGGTTGGTTCCAGAGCATGGGGGCCCCCACAGAGAAGGCCCTCCCCCTAGGGCCCGCCAGCCGGCATTGTTTAGCTGACGGGACCTGGAGGAGGCCCACACCGTGGGCCCTAACCGGTCGAAGAGAAGTGTGTGGGAGGATGCGGTCCCGATAGATAGAGATTTATCAGATAGATGATAGATAGATAGATAGATAGATAGATAGATAGATAGATAGATAGATAGATAGATAGATAGATAGATAGATAGATAGATAGATTTTGTAACAAAGTGAACTTGACACATTTTGTTGCCTCTTCAGAAGTAGAAGAAGAGAATGATAGGTGTTCTATTCTGAGTGCTACCTGTTTTTTTTCAGGAGGGGAGAGAATAAATATTACTTAAGCTAGTTTCAGAAGTACCTTTGTTTCTTTTTTCTGGCTGACGAATTCTGGGAGTTGAAGTCCAACATGTCTTAAAATTGCCAAGTTTGGAGACCCCTGCCTTAAGATAGCTTATGTTATTTTCCATGGAATCATGACATCTATCTGAGAGGTCTTAAACTGAAAAATAAGGGAGCAAAAACTTTTTTGGGTTTCCATTTTTCCTAATAGAGGAGCACTTGAAATATCAAAGAAGGTATTTTATTCCAAGCCCTGAAATTTGATAATGGCAATTTTGAGTTCAGAAGGTTTGGAGAACAGTAACCTATCCAGTATTTGGAGGAATTTCATGCGGTGTGTGTGTGGGGGGGGGGGGGTTATATCCCTTTCATAGGTGCCCAGATGCCCATAAACTAAAATTGGTCCAGGATACATCTGTCAGGAAACACAAAAAACTAATAGTATGCCGCCGAGAATGTATTGATTCCATTTTCGCCATCACCACTGATGAGTTTCTTCTTGGCATTGATTCCAAAGAGGTCTCCAGGGGAATTCTAAATAACCTTCATTTATCACACCTCTACAAGGGCTTAAATGAATGCTTAATTCCACCTGCAGTATTGTCAGGCTTCCCCTTGGCAGAAGGACCGGTAATGCACACCATGATTCAGCTATAAGGATTGCTGATAAGGAAGTGTATTGAAAGAAATAGGAAAGCTGTTAAGAAAGAATTCTAGTGACTGCCAAGCATGAAATCCAAGCCCCATTTATAATAAAATAACAGAGTTGGAAGGGACCTTGGACGTCTTCTAATCCAAACCCCTGCTCAAGCAAGACACTTTATACCATTTCAGAGAAATGGTTATCCAATCTCTTCTTAAAAACTTCCAATGTTGGAGCATTCACAAGTTCTGAAGGCAAGTCATTCCACTTATTAGCTGCTCTAACTATCAGGAAATTTCTCCTTAGTTCTAGGTTGGTTCTCTCTTTGATTACTTTCCATCCATTGCTTCTTGTCCTGCCCTCAGGTGCTTTGGAGAATAGGTTGACCCCTCCTCTTCTTTCTGGCAGCCCCTTAGATATTGGAATAGTGTTATCATGTCAACCCTAGTCCTTCTTTTCATTAAACTAAGCATGCCCGATTCCTGCAACTGTTCTTCATGTGTTTTAGCTTCCAGTCCCCTAATCATATTTGTTGCTCTTCTTTACATCTTTCTAGAATCTCAATGTCTTTTTTATACCATAGCAATTCAAATTGGATGCAGTATTCCAAGTGTGGCCTTACCAAGGCATTATAAAGTGGCATTAACACTTCACGTGATCTTGATTCTGTCCCTCTGTTAATGCAGCCTAAAACTGTGTTAGCTGCAGCACATTGCTGGCCCATTCTTAAGTGATTATCCACTTAGGACTTCAAGATCCCTTGATTTATAGTAAAATCAAGATTTGTCTTGCATGTCTTTTTCCTGTGAGTACAAAGCAACAGACCGGAAGACTCACACATTTGGACAGAAATAATTTTTGCGATGCACTGATCTGGTTTCATGCTCTTCTCTTCTAACCATACCAAACTACCGTATTTTTCAGAGTATAAGACTTAGTTTTTGGGGAGGAAAATAGGGGAAAACAATCTACCTACCAGGTATTCATCTGGCTAGCCTCCTTAGTCTGGTCAGCTTCAGCACATTATTTTATCCCCTGGTTAGGGCTGAAAAAACCTTATTTGGAGCAAGTAGCAATAAAAAAAGCCTGCAAAGACTTAGGGCTGAAAAACCTTCTTCGGAGAGAATAGCAATGAAAAAGCCTGCAAGCTGTTAAGAGCAGGGAAGATCGTTAGCACCTTGTCAGGGCTGAAAAAAAAAGCTTCGAAAAAGCTACATTCAGAGTATAAGACGCACCCAAATTTTCAGCCTCTTTTAGGGGGGAAAGGTGCGTCTTATACTCCGAAAAATATGGTAGTTCTGTCAGCTCCACTAGGTAGACCAGATCCTGGACTCAACTCCATAGGAAGGCTAAAACTATTTTATTGAGACTGGGTACATACAGGTAGTCCTTGACATATGACAACAATTGAGTCCCAAATTTTAGCTGGCTGGAGAATTCTGGGAGTTGAAGTCCACAAGTCTTAAAGTTGCCAAGTTTGGGGACCCCTGGCCTAGGTCATGGTCCCTACATATTTCTGAGAAGGTCATCTTCCTTGCTCTCTACGAGTTCAGAAAAGAATCCCCCCAAAGGTGTAAAAGATAATCTGATCCACGTTACATTCCTAAAATAGATACTAATCAACTATTGGTAGAAGCTAATTTGCAAGCAAAATTTTGAATTTAGAATAACAGAGTTGGAAGGGATCTTGGAGGTCTTCTATTCCAACCCCCTCCTCAGGCAGGAAACCCTGGCCTATACCACTTCAGACAAATGGTTGTCCAAACTCTTCTTAAAAGCTTCCAGTGTTGCAGAATTCACAACTTCTGGAGGCTAGTTGTTCCACTGATTAATTGTTCTAACTGTCAGGAAATTTCTCCTGAGTTCTAACTTGCTTCTCTGCTTGATTAGCAATAGTAATAGCACTTAGACTTATATACCGCTTCACAGTGCTTTACAGCCCTCTCTAAGCAGTTTACTTAGTCAGCATATTGCCCCCCACCCCAACAATTTGGGTCCTCATTTTACCCACTTCAGAAGGATGGAAGGCTGAGTCAACCTTGAGCCTGGTAAGATTCAATCTGCCAAACTGCTGGCAGCTGGTGATCAGCAGAAGTAGCCTGCAGTACTGCACTCTAACCTCTGTGCCACCGCACCACGATTAGTTTCCATCCATTGCTTCTTGTCCAGCCTTCAGGTGCTTTGGAGAATAGCTTGTGTCTCTCTTCTTTGTGGCAACCCCTCAGATAGCGGAATACTGCTATCATGTCACCCCTGGTCCTTCTCTTCACTAGACTAGCAATATCCAGTTCCAGCAACCGTTCTTTATATGTTTTAGCCTCCAGTCCCCTAATCGTCTTCTCTGCACTCTTTCCAGAGTCTCAACATCGTTTTTACATCGTGGCGACCAAAACTGAATGCAGTCTTCCAAGTGTGGACTTAACCAAGGCATTATAAAGTGGTATGGACACTTCACGTGATCTTGATTCTATCCCTCTGTTAATGCAGCTCCAGCACTAGGTTTCAGATCTGGGATCTGTTTCCAGAGCGATGATGGAATTACGCAGTCTGGTGATGGATTGTGCAGACAGGAGAAAAAAAAACCCACCTCATTTTGCATGTTATTTGGATCTGGACTCTATTTAGCACCAAAGCTAATGTCTGCTACAAGTCCCAAAGCTCAACCAAAAAGGTTTCTTCCTTTTTGAAACAAGTTGTCTAGTGAATAATTTATTGGTATCCTTTGGCACTCATTTGTATTAGACCTGCCAAGCGTACATTAAAACTCACATGATTCTACCCATTGTGAATTAAATCATTCATTTTAAGTCTCGTGTGCATTACCGAGGAGCAAGTGACCTTTGAATGCTTCCTAAAAATTCTTTCAGGATTCGGAGATTAAGGATTCACAAAAGCAGGGGGGGGGGGAAATGCTGATTTGCTCAAGTCATGAACTAATTAAGTTTGCTCACCCCTTACACCATGCTGGCTTAATACGTGGCGACATTCTGTTGCATCTCTCTGTGTGTGTTTACTTAATTTACTATTGTAAGTGCGATTTCAGTATGCTAATTGTTCTGTCCTCACTACACGTTAGTCTGTGCGCAGCTCGACATGCAGCTAAACCCACCTATCCTCCAATAAAACAGACCGTGTGCGTAGATCTGAATGCTTTATTGAAAGAACGGGATATGGTGAAACGGGGGAAAATAGGGATACATACAATGAGAACCAAATACAGGATAGGCAGTATTGAGTTACTGCTGAACATAACAATTAATAAATACAAGCAATTTAAATCTCACCAGCGATGGTCTGTGTGTGGGATGAGTTTGTCCTTGGATGATCATGTGCCACAGGTTAGGCTGGATTCTTCTTTGCACTTCTGCCTCCTCCAAACGCTAAAGGAAATGGAGTCTGGTTTCCCAGCATGCACTTGGTTTGAGAGTGTGGGTTGATGGGTAAATGGGTGGGGTCAGCTTCAAACAATATACTTGGTATTTGTCTCTCCGGCCACTAGCTGGGGCTAGAGAGCAACAACAGTATATAAAGATCGTTTGCTGGGGCATATTTGTCCCTCCGGCCACTAGATGGGGTTAGAGAGCAATAATAGTATTTCAAAGTTAAATGCTCGGGCATGACACTAATAATAATAATAATTCTATTAATTTAACAACTGTCAATAAGAAAGATGAAAAAAATCTGGATACTGGATATGGCAGTACCTGGAGACAGCAGAAAAGAAAAGAATGGGAGAAAATCACAAAATACAAAGAAGTGAAAATAAAAATACAATGACTGTGGCAAAAGAAAGCAGAGATAACTGGCAGTAATAGAAGCCTTGAGTGCAAATCCCAAAATATTTGGAGCATCCCTTGAAGACTTGAAGTTTGAACTCTTCCCAGGTGACCTAGCAAGAATCTGTCTCAGTTGAATATAAGCAACTTTGTCCAACAGGACAAAGGAGGAACTGAGTTATCCTAGACAGGACACCAGTTAGCTCTTTGTTGATGTGATAAGGGCAGAGAAATAAATAAATAAATAAATAAATAAATAAATAAATAAATAAATAAATAAATAAATAAATAAATAAATAAATAAATAAATAAATAAATAAATAAATAAATAAATAAATAAATAAATAAATATTTGCCCTTATTTCTATGAGGTAATTCTTAAGAAAGGCTCTTACCCATGTTTGGTCAAGTTGACTCTTAATTTTCCTCCAGTGGCATTCTTAGGGCCTCTTATGCCATTTCATCATTTAGAGGTTCTCTGAAAACCAGGGGATGCTCAGGAACCATGATCATAGAGACTCAATGTAGACACAATCTAATCCAATCACCCTCTCATTTTGTTGTGTTGTGTATCAGACCCTTTAGGGAACAAGAACATGACCTTGATGGACCTATGAAGATTCTGTTGCTCAGGCAACAGCGGCTGAACCATTTTTAATATAATTTTTATTAAGAATTTTAATTATAATAGTAAAATCTAAGACAAACTAAACTTAAAGAGACCAAAGAGAATAGAGAGAAGATGCAAAAAGTGCTAGAGATAGAAAAATATTGCCAAATCAGTTTATATCAATTTCTCAGATTTGTGAATCGGTCAAATTGTTTTCCAATTTTGATGTATTTGTCACATCTGGTTTGTTAAGACTGGCAATTTCACACTAAAATTTCTATTACACGCAATACGTTCTCATAACATATACATTGAAGTGTGCTAATTTCACTTACATATAGCCTTTTTTTTGCAAACAATTTTCCGTAATGTGATGCATTCTGTACATTATTTCTGTACATAGGGACATGCGGTCATATTTTGGAAATTTTTCTCCAATCTACATTTTGTTTATTGCCAGCCCAGCTTTGTAAAACTGGGAAAACTAATAATTTTATTTTGACTTTGTCTAGCAGTTTGAAAACATGACATTTGATGTATTCATATCCAAACAGAAAACAATTCCTCTCTTTGCTATGGTGCCAGAAGGAATCTGCTGGCAAAATGCTGAGAAATTTAACAGTAAACATTTGTTTGAAGTGCTTGTTGGAAAAAAGTATGAAAGGGATGAAAGAATGACTACTTTCTATTATATCAGATTGGCTTTTTCATTTTGGTGTCTAAGAATACTTAAAAAATCAGACTGTCCCCAGGAAGCCAAAAAAGTCCATGTAAAGTCCATCAATAAACAGAGTACAGGTAGTCCTCAACTTACGACCACAATTCAGCCCAAAATGTATGTTGCTAAGTGAGAAATTTGTTAAGTGAGTTTGGTCCCATTTTACGACTTCTCTTGCCACATTTGTTAAGCGAATCACTGCAGTTGCTAAATCAGCAACACGGTTGTTAAGTGAATCTGATTTTTCCCATTGACTTTGCTTGTCTGAAGGTTGCAAAAGGTGAGCAGATGACCCCAGGACACTGCAACCGTCATAAGTGTGAGTCAGTTGTCAAGCGTCCAAATGTAAATGTAAATCAAGTGATCATGGGTAGGCTGCAATGGTCATAATTGTGAAAAACAGTCATAAGTCACTTGTAACTTTGAACGGTCACTAAGCGAACTGTTGTAAGTCGAGGACTACCTGTAGTAACTCAGTACACATAGTCCTTGCCTTACAACAGTTCATTTAGTGACCGTTCAAAGTTACAACGGCACTGAAAAAAGTGATATGGCCGTTTTTCACACTTACGACCATTTTAGCATTCCCCATGGTCACATGATCAAAATTCGGATGCTTGGCAACTGGCTCATATTTATGACTTTTGCAGTGTCCTGACATCATGTGAACCCCTTTTGTGACCTTCTGAGAAGCAAAGTCAATGGGGAAGCCAGATTCACGTAACAGCCATGTTACTAACTTAACAACCGCAGCGATTCACTTAACAACTGTGGCAAGAAAGGTCGTAAAATGGGGCAAAACTCACTAAACAACTGTCTTGCTTAGCAATAGAAATTTTGGGCTCCATTGTGGTC
This sequence comes from Diadophis punctatus similis, assembly GCA_023053685.1. Lineage (NCBI taxonomy): Eukaryota > Metazoa > Chordata > Lepidosauria > Squamata > Dipsadidae > Diadophis > Diadophis punctatus. The sequence goes on from JALIGW010000006.1 coordinate 65,378,208, forward strand.
ATAAGTCGAGGACTTATGCCCGTATGAAGTGTTGTCCTCCCATCCAGCTGGATGCCCAGAGTATCAACTGCAATAGGAAAATATGAAACCAGGGGTGGGTTCTACTTACCTTCGCCACCGGTTCACATTGCGACGTTTCGCATGCGCTGGCTCGCTCCGCTCTCGCGCGTGCATCCTCCCATACAATTTGGTTTCCGCGCATGCTCAGAAGCAGGAATTAGCCCGAAACACAGCTGAGGAGCTCATCAGCTGTGCTTCGGGTGAAGAAATAAAGGACCGAATTCACCCGCAGGCGGGCGGGCAGGCCCTTTTTCAAGCCGCGGAAGGGAAAAAATGCAACAAAAAGATGGCGGCGCACACGGAATGGCACCGACAGTGACGTCACCAGCGGGTCTCTACCGGTTCGGGCGATCCGGTCCAAACCGGGAGGAACCCACCCCTGTATGAAATGTTTGTCAGGGTAATTTTAGCCAACATAACTGCAGATGTTTTTCAATAATTTGTATAAATGGCTCCCCATTCTCTTTAAAATTATGTAGGCCTTGGATTGGGAGATGGGTTTTGCCCGCAAACCGGGAGAAAAGGAACATCACCGGTCTCTTTTACAAAGGAAAAAATGTGGAAAATAAAAATAAGAACAAATTCTCGTGGGATGACATTTCAGGTTTCCTCGTTGTCTTTAGAATCCCCATTGCAGTGGTCTCCCAATATCTTCTATTACCAAGTCATCCAACGTTTATATTTAGCTTCGCTAACCCCCAAAGTCAATATTTACATGTTGTAAAAGTTTATGGATCTCGCTTTGTAGTTCATCCACAATTTCCATCATCATATGCTCTTCTGGAGAGGTGACAATTAACTTTTACAACATGCAAATATTGACATTGGCTTGACCTCTCGGTTGACCTTCCTCTTCCTCTGTTGATTTATTTTCTGCTCTTCTCATTGCGCTCTCAAGGCTAATGGCAACTCGTTATAAAACAAGGCCATTAAAATAATCAAAGCTGACACCAGCCAGAGCAGTAGAACAACTCAAAGAAGCAGTGCAAGATCGGAAGATGTGCAGAGACCTGGACCGTAGAATCGCCAAGAATTGGACATGAATGAATGGATATCATCATTATTATCATTAGCCTAATTCAAAAGGCCTGTGTTGGAAGAATAGCAATAGCAATAGCACTTAGACTTATATATCGCTTCATAGTGCTTTACAGCCCTCTCTAAGCGGTTTACAGAGTTCAGCATATTGCCCCCAACAATCTGGGTCCTCATTTTACCCACCTCAGAAGGATGGAAGGCTGAGTCAACCTTGAGCCTGCTGAGATTTGAACAGCTGAACTGCTGAACTAGCAGTCAGCTGGAGTAGCCTGCAGTAGCTGCATTTAACCACTGCACCACCTCGGCTCCTTCCTGGACCAGAAATATCCATCTGGTTCAGTTCCAAGCCAGGAGAAAGGCACTGGAGACAAAATGGAGGCTGGAGGCTGATTGGAAAGATGGTTTAATGATGAAGCAGAATAGCAATAGCAATAGCACTTAGACTTATATACCGCTTCATAGTGCTTTATAGCCCTCTCTAAGCGGTTTACAGAGTTCAGCATATTGCCCCCAACAATCTGGGTCCTCATTTTACCGACCTCGGAAGGATGGAAGGATGAGTCAACCTTGAGCCGGTGAGATTTGAACAGCTGAACTGCTGAACTGCAGTCCTGCACTTTAACCACTGCACCACCTCAGCTCCTGGGTTTGTGGTTCTGGGCAGCTGAACACATGGAGTTGAGAGTGGGGGGCTTTTATACCCTCTCTGGTCTCTGTTGTCAGGTTTCCAAGTGATGAAACCCATTGAAAAAGAAATAAGCAAAGTCCATCTTCCAAAACAAATTCTTTTTTTATTAAGGTAGACATCAAATTGTTGTAATTCCGGATCTGACACAAACCGGAATTACACCACATAATATTGTAAATTAGAAACATCCCACAAAAATCACATTCCCCAATTAAAGCAGAATCAACATTGCATGGTGTCTTCGAACTCCATCTCCAGCTCACAGCAAGGACAGCCTCTGTTCCCACGGGAAAGAAAATCACCTAGCCAAAACAATCCTCACTATCTATTCTCTCCTCCCACCTTAAGAATGTGGCAAGCCCGGAAAAAAAAACCCTCTTACATAAGTAAAGAGAAAAGGAATAAATGAGTATACTATACAGCTAAATAAAATGGCTACACATATGTCAATTTTGGGTTCGACATCTGTATTTAAGCTTCCTGTTCCTGTGCAAGAACATTGGCTATTGTCAGACTCCCATGGGGTCATCTAGGGGTCATAGCTGGCTCTATAGGCGAAGTACAAATCTTAAGTGTTTGTCTGAGCTAAGTTTGGTTGAAGTTTGGAGGGTGATGCAATGTCCTTAGGAGATTGTGCACTGTAGTGAGCTCTGCTGCTAAATGGTAGTGGGTTAATCCTATTATGTCCTGAGGGGTCATGTCTTAATCCCATCACCCTGGAGCTGAAGGTCTTTTGTTTTGTAGATAGACTGGCCCAATCTTTCTCAATGGGCACACAATATCTGCTGAGGGCAGGGAGCTGGGGCTATGCGTTTCTGTCTCCCTTAAGATTTTTTATTTCTCTTTTAGGGGAAATATTTTATCCTGCCTTTTTTTTAATATTTCTCAAAATATTTAGTTCTGGGAGGAGGGTTTCTTCCCACACCTGCAAAAAAGAAGACGATCATTCCTTTCGTGAAAGTAGAAATAGTGGAAGCTAAGTGGAGCCAGGCAGTTATACTTCTCTATGGCTTGGGAGCAATAGGGTACAGGTAGTCCTCGCCTTACGACCACAATTGAGCCCAGACTTTACGTTGCAAAGTGAGGAAATTGTTAACTGCGTTTTGCCCCATTTTACGACTTTTCTTGCCACAGTTGTGAAGGGAATCACTGCAGTTGTTAAATTAGTAAGACAGTTGATAAGTGAATCTGGTTTCCACCCATTGACTTTGCTTGTCAGAAGGTCACAAAAAGGGATCATGTGACCGCCCCCCGGGACATTGCAACTGTCGTAAATGTGAATCAGTTATCAAGCATCCGAATGTAAATCATGTGACCATGGGGATGCTGCAGTAGTCATAAGTGCGAAAAATGGTCACAAGTCACTTTTTTCAGAGCCGTTGTAACTTTAAACGGTCACTAAATGAACTGTTGTAAGTCGATCAGTACCTGTATACAATTCTTTCTTGCATGCCTTAATAATGAGCCTTTAGAGCAGAGGTCTTCAAACTTGGCAACTTTAAGACTTGTGGACTTCAACTCCCAGAATTCTCTGGCTCCCAGAATTCATAGCTGGCTGGAGAATTCTGGGAGTTGAAGTCCACAAGTCTTAAAGTTGCCAAGTTTGGGGGCCTCTGCTTTAGAGAGAGAGAGGCTACCTTTAACTTTTTAACTTCTTTTTCTTCAGCTCCAAATGCCCCAAACAAGCTAATTCTGACAAAAGAAGTTTCTGTTTTTCTACTTTATTTTCAAGCTATTCGAGAATTCGTTTCCAGTTCTTCCAGTGGTACAGATAGTTCTCAACCTGCAACCATTCATTTAGTGACGTTTCAAAGTTACAACGACATTGAAAATAGTGACTTATGGCTGTTTTTCACACGGGCTAATCGTTGCCGCCGGCCCGTGGTCACGTGATGAAAATTCAGCCAGTTGGCAACCGACTCATATTTATGACATTGCAGTGTCCCAGGGTCATGGGATCACCTTTTTCGACCAGCAAAGTCAATGGGGGAGCCAGATTCACTTAACAACCGTGTTGCTAACAACTGCAGTGATTCACTTAACAATGGTGGCAGGAAAGGTCATAAAATGGGGCAAAACTCAGTTCACAACTGTCCTGCTTAGCGACGGAAATGTGACGCTCCGTTAGAGAAAACTTCCTTGTATTTCATAGTAAGAGAAAAGCCTCGCAAACAAACACACATTTTCCAGGTCTGTAGACTTGTTCACCTACGCAATTAAGGTTACCACAGATTATTTCTATGAAACAGTTGAAGCTTGATGAGAATAAGGTCAGAATTCATTATGAGGTTGTATTTTTGTAGTAGGGGTGTGTTGCAACCCTAGCAAGAGATATGTTTGCTATTTGGAATCTAATCCTTAGCATCTGGAGAAATTTACGCTTCAACCTTGAAATGTGTTAGGGAGAAAAATGATTTCATGTTTAGTTAGCTCAGTTTACACATAGGCTAGTGCTGGGTGATGCTAAAAGCATTAAGAATTTGTCAGGAGCAGTGCAATTTAAAGCCTCAGTAATGATATTTATTACACCTATCTGTAATTCAAATGACTTTGGATTTAGCTCAATAGAAGTACTCTCTTCACTCTTATTTATTTATTATTTATTTGTGAGGTTTATATACCGCCTCACAGTGCAAGCACTCTCTTAAGCGGTTTACACCAGTAAGCAATGTATATTTTACATTGCCCCCAACAATCTGGGTCCTCATTTTACCTACCTCGGAAGGATGGAAGGCTGAGTCAACCTTGAGCCGGTGAGATTTGAACCGCTGACCTGCGGATCACAGTCAGCTAAAGTGGCCTGCAGTACTGCCCTCTAACTGCTGCGCCACCTCGGCTCATATCACCTCTTCACATCAGTGCTTTGTTAATCTTCACAGATTCCTTGAATGATTAGTAGTGTGTGCATGTATTATATAATGTGTACATTGCTACAACAATGGACTTCCAGTGTCCTCACCTGCTAGACTCTGTGCTTCCAGATTGGGACTGCAAAACCATCTCTGTGTCTACAGATGATCTACACCACAGCATATCTTCTTCAGACTGGAAGACTACCTTACATAATGGTCTGATGTGTGAGTGTTTGTGCGTGTGTGAGGGAGGGAGGGAGAGAGAGAGAGATTAGGAGGGAGGGACAGAGGAAGAGAGGAAGGGAGGGATGGAGAGAAAGATAAGGAAGGAGAGAGCAGGAGGGAGAGAGAGAAGGAGGAAGGGAGAGAGAGGAAGAGAGAAAAGGGAGACAAGAGGGAGGGAGGGAGAGAGGAGGGAGGAGGAGAGGGAGGGGGAAAATGGGAATGAGAGAGAAAAAGAGAGGGAAAGAGGAAGACAGCAAGGGTGGAAGGGAGAGGGGGAGGGAAGGAGAGAGAAAGGGACAGAGGAAGAGAGAGACAGGGAGGGAGGGGGAGAGAGAGAGGAAGGGAGGGGGAGGGAGGGAAGGACGGAGAGGGAGGGAGAGGGGGGAGGGAGGGAGAGAGAAAGGGACAGGAAGAGAGAGACAGGGAGGGAGGGGGAGAGAGAGAGGGAGGGAGAGGGAGGGAGGGAGGGAAGGAGGGAGAGAGAAAGGGACAGAGGAAGAGAGAGACAGGGAGGGAGGGAGAAAGAGAGAGGGAGGGAGGGAGGGAAGGAGGAAGGGATGGTAGTGGGGAGTCAGGTTTCCATCACTTTACTGAAGGCCAACATTGTGCAGGTACCACCTGGAATCATAGTTCTTATCTGCAGTTTTTGGGATGATGGGTTACAGAACACTTACCACATTATTCATTATTGTCAGTTTTCTGAATTTTAGGACTCTGTTGCTGCTTGTATCATCACTTGTATCATCACAACGAGCCCATTTCCAGCCAATACGGCTGGCTATGAATGCAGAGAAACAGTGAGCAAACAGGCTCTGTTTGGTCCATCTATCTCAGGGGTCCTCAAACTTGGCAACTTTAAGACTTGTGGACTTCAACTCCCAGAATTCTCCAGCCAGCATAGCATAGCTGGCTGGAGAATTCTGGGAGTTGAAGTCCACAAGTCTTAAAGTTGCCAAGTTTGAAGACCTCTGATCTGGTGGTAAAAGTGAGAAGACTCTTGGGATATTCCCAGAAACTTTAGCAGACCATAGTTTGAGAATTGTTAATCTTGACACAGATGCTACAGTCCAAAAGGACAATAGAGTTTATTTAGGAACTCGTGTTCTTTGATAGAAAGTCTGATTTTTTTTTTTACCTTTTGTTCTTCACATCCTTGAGGAAAGTTTAAGAGTTTCAGCCTTCCAATTAGAGGACAGGAAAACAAGCAGAAAAGATAAGGGTCTGCCGAAGGCAACAAAAAAAAAAATCAAGGCCGTGGTGGCAACATATGATCAAGTGGCCATCTTGAGGCCCTTTTGAACTTCCGCTGTCTATGCCTCCGCTCAAAGACAGGAATAAAGCGGAAGTCCCTTGATTGAAGTCCCTTCTCTAATTGTCCCTAATCTTCCAGTGGGTTAAAAGAGAAAAAAAACCTGTATTGTTAAAGCTTCGTTTTTTTTTATTCAAAAAGTTTTATTAGTACAGAATTACATAAATAGTAGCAAAATATTAAATATAAAGTACAAACATTTTTTTTCCTTTTGATCCAGCAAAGATGGCTTCCCCTCCTCCTCCTCTTTTATTTTCATACATCCTTCCTCTGGAATCTTGGATATATCAGCCTTTAAAACATTGACATAGAATTCAGTAGCTTTTTTTATCGTGTTAAGCCGGTATCTTTTTCCAGAAAATTTCACTGCTACTCCAACTGGCGCTTCCCATTTATATTGTAAATTTAATCTCTTAAATTCATCAATCAAAAAAGTGTAGCTTTTTCTGGCTTTAAGCATTTTAGAGGGGATTTCTTTCCAAATCTTTAGTTCCTGACCATTCACCATGAGATTATTATTAAACGTTGCTTGTATGATTCTATTCCGTAGAGCTCTTGTGGTAAAATATATGACAATGTCCCTTGGTAAATGCTTTTGTTTAGCGTACCACGAATTGATTCTGTATATTTTGTCGATTTGTGTAGCCAATTCCACTTTAGAAATTCCAGACACCTGATCCAATGCATCAACCATCCTTCCTTTTAAATTTTCATATAATCCCTCTTTCAAACCTCTGACCCTTATAGCAACTTCCATGGATCTGAACTGTGTCATCAAGACCTCTTTTTCAAAATTTACAATATCATTTTGGATTTTATCTATGTAATTCACCGAGGTTGCCAAAGCTTGTTTATTTGTTTCAATACGTTCTGCCAAAACTTCAATATTTGTTGCTAAACCTTTGCAAACCTCTAACACATCAAATCTGATTTGTTGATTCATATTCTTCAAAGCGGCCTGCATTTTTTGTCTATCTCACTTATTTTCTGATTAAATTCCAAAGTAAGTTCATGTTTCATAATCTTTAAATTATTTAATAATTTTTCAGGTGTCAAAGGCTGTGGAGGTGTTAGCTCAGTATTAAGTTGCATTTTAGAAATATATCCAGATGAATAGTCATTTCTTTTAGTCAAAACAATCTTTCCAGATTTTGAAGCCATTATGGTGTTTCAAAAGAGTACAAAAAAGAAAAAGCCAGGTGCCTGATTAAAGTTCTTTCCAGTTTAAAAACCAGGTAGTCTTTTATTATTGGAAATATTTCAATTATAACTTTAATCCAGGGTTAGGAGACAGAGAAAGAAAAAACCATTTTTCCAAATTAAAAGTTTCCATAAGAAAGAAAAGAGAAAAAAAAAAGCCTCTGGGGAAACGAAAGTCACTTTCACTTCTCAATCGCCATATTATTACTTTGTTTCCTTTGATTCTTTGCCGAAGTGAAAGCTTACCCAGGAGTTGAAAAAAAAGGAAAAAAGAGGTTTCATTACTTGCCCATCTCACGCCTGTTTCTCTCTGTCTGCTTCTGTAGTTCAAAAATAATTGTAAATCCCATTTTAGAAGCAGCGGCTGGTCGCGACATCTAGCTCCGCAAAGGCGGAGGTTTCCTGATCTTCGGAGCGGAGACAGGCTGCATGGAGAGCTCTCCCTTCGCGCCCTACTAGATGGCTCCTAGGGCGCTGGGGGGGCTCTACCCCACCTGTCAAGCTCTCATCTCTCCCCTTTGCCCGGGGAAGAGATTTCAAAGCCGCCAGACAGCTGTTCTGGCGGCTTTTTACGAAGATTGGAAAGGCGTCCGACGAAGGGACGTCCGCGATGGCGCGCTCCAATCCGGAAGTGTGTTAAAGCTTCGTTTTCAACAACATGTAAGACGCTGCATCCTGCTTACAAAGATGTTACTGAAAGCAAATTCTCTTTCATCGTATTGAATGAGAACTGATAGAAATAAAGGCAGAAGGGTTTTTTTCAGAAGAAGCCCAATGGGTAATCCTTGAGTTACGAACACAATTGGGATCGGAATTTCCATTGCTAAACAAGACGGTTGTTAAGTGAGTTGCACCTAATTTTATATTTTTTCCTACCGTTGTTAAGTGAATCACTACTATTGTTAAGTGAATCACATGGCTGTTAAGCAAATCTGGCTTTTCACATTGGCTTGGCTTGTCGGAAGCCCAAAATGGCGATCACATGCACCTAGCATGCAGTTCCTGAATTTTGATCACATGATTGTGGGAATCCTGTGACAGTTATAAACTCAAGAATTAGTTGCAGGCCACTTGAAAAAATGCCTCAGTGCCTCTTTAATTATGAACAGTCACTTAAATAATGGTTGTAAGTTGAACATTTACCTGTGGACAAAATACTGTAGAAGGAAACAGAGCCAGGCTTAATGTAATCTTTGTTTCATCTAATTCACGGCAGCCCAGTATTTGGAATTTTTCCAAAAACAGCCATAAAATGAACACAGTACACACACAAACATACGTATAAAAGCATACATATAGGCATGGTAATTATTAGTTGATTCACTGACTCAAAATCGCATGAAGTATTGGTACCAATTTATGCAACCTTACTAAGGTCACACTTGGAATATTGAATATAGTTTTGGTCACCACATTACAAAAAAGATGTTGAGACTTTGGAAAAAGTGCAGAGAAGAACAATTAAGATGATTAAAGGTCTGGAGAGTAAAGCACATGAAGAACGATTGCAGGAACTGGGTATGGCAAGTCTAGAGAAAAGTAAGACTAGGGGTGACATGATAGCAGTATTCAAATATTTTGATGGGCTGCCACAAAGAAGAGGGGGTCAACTTATTTTCCAAAGCACCAGAAGGCAAGATGAGAAACAATGGATGGAAACTAATCAAAGAGAGAAGCAACCTGGAATTAAGGAGAAACTTCCTAACAGTGAGGCCAATTAAGAAAAGGAACAGCTTGCCTTCAGACATTGTGGGTGCTCCATCACTGGAGGTTTTAAAGAACAGACTGGATAGTCACTTGTTTGAAATGGTATAGGTCAGGATCTCCTGCTTGAGCATGGGGCTGGACTAGAAGACCTCCAAGGTCCCTTCCAGCTCCATTCTGATTCACTGAAACAGGAGCATTTCACATTGTACCGAAATGTTTTGTTTCCTTGCTATTAACCTGGTAATATTGATCGGGTATTTTTCTCTCTGCCAAACAAGCTTTTGTACATTGCATTTTAATATTTTACTAACAATCATACTGGGCAAAGTTCCCTGTGATTATTACCTTCTTTAATATTGAGCCCTTAAGAAGGAAACACACAATCTGTTCCTCTTGATAATGGCCATAAACATTTATGAGAGATTTGTGTTCAAAGTTTGCCCAAACAGTATTGAATCTATTTTTATTCTCAGAATGTGTGGACATAAGGGATGGTTCATAATTATTATATAGTTGCCCCTCACCCAAGTGAACATTTCAGTTGTTCCATATTTGTTCACTGAGTACAGAGTCCCAAATAGCATGAGCGTTTTCCAGATGTTGTAAGGATTGCCTTACATTCTGTTAAAATCTATCTTTTTTCTCTAGCACGGTGTTTCTCAACTTTAGGTATTTTAATAGATGTGGACTTCAGCTCCCAGAATTGGAGAGTCTGGGGAGTTTGTTTGTTTGTTTGTTTGTTTGTTTATTAGTTTGTCAAACATGTACAAGATAGCAGGTATAAATATGAACATGGACAAGAATGAAGGAAATGAATACAAATAAATGGGGACAGTAGGACAGGGACGGTAGGCATGCTGGCGCGCTTATGCACGCCCCCTTTACGGACCTCTTAGGAATGGGGTGAGGTCCACGGTAGACAGTTTGAGGTTGAAGCTGTGAGGGTTTGAGAATGTAACAATGGAGTCGGGTACAGCATTCCAGGCGTTGACAGCTCTGTTGCTGAAGTCGTATTTTCTGCAATTGAGTTAGGAGCGGTTTACTTTGAGTTTGTATCGATTGTTTGCCCGTATATTATTTAAACTGAAGAAGTCATTGACAGGTAAGATGTTTTAGCAGACAATTTTGTGTACTATGCTTAGATCAGACCGCAGGCAGCGCAGTTCCAGATTGTCCAAGCCCAAAATTTCAAGCCCGGTGGTATAAGGGATTCTATTGTGAGTAGAGGAGTGGAGTATTCTTCTCGTGAAATATTCCTGGACCAGCTCAATTGTATTAATGTCCGATATACAGTGTGGATTCCAGGCAGATGAGCTGTATTCAAGGATTGGTCTGGCAAAGGTTTTGTATGTCCTAGTTAGCAATACAATGTTACCGGAGAAGAAGCCTCGCAAAATTAGGTTAACAATTCTTAATGCCTTTTTGGTAATGCTGTTACAATGAGCTCTGGGGCTTAGATCGTTTGAGATGAGTATTCCTAGGTCTTTGACAGAGTGAGGATCGTCTACGAGATCGTTTCCACCCAACTTGTTTTTGGTGTTCTGATTTTTATTGCCAATGTGGGAATTGAAGACTACACATCTTAAAATGGCTGAGTTGAAGAACATTGTTCTAGCACATCCAACTTCTCTATTCAAAGTTAGCATTCATGTAAGCTTTCAAGCCTTATAGACTCTAAGATGTGGAATTAAATACTACAGGTAATCCTTGATTTATGACCGTATTTGGGAGTGGAAGTTCCGTTGCTAGGCAATGTCATGGTTGAGTCATGCCTGCTTTTATGTTATGTTATGTTATGTTATGTTATGTTATGTTATGTTATGTTATGTTATGTTATGTTATGTTATGTTATGTTATGTTATGTTATGTTATGTTATGTTATGTTGTTATTTGCTATGGTTAAGCCAGTGCTTCTCAATTATTTTCTGCTACGCCCCCCCTAGGAAGAAGTAAACATTTCGCGCCCCCCCCCCAACTCTCCGCTCTGGGCCCCAATGGAATTTTAGTGTTAATATTTATTATTTTACTTATTATAAGCTGCAAGCAAACTATTGGCTGGGGAACGCTGCTCTACCCACTTACCTGGGAGTAAGTCACACTGAACTCAGTGGAGCCTGTTTTCGGTTAGGCAGGCATAGGCTACCGTGGTTAGGGCCCTCTTTTGACATGGGGCCAGGCCAGCTTAATCAAGCCGATGTTTTGGGGTCACCGGCCTGGCCCGTAAGTGCCACCTCTGCCGGGCACTCACAGCGAATGGTGTGGAAGGAGGCTTTAGGGTGCCGTTCGAAGCTTTTGCCCAGCTGCAGAGGATGCTCCTCCTTGTCCAGCAGCAGGTTCGCCACGCCGTTCATGGCTACTGCGGCGCCCGCCAAGAACAACAAGAACCCACGCAGCTGCCCCGCCCTGCCTGGCCGCCTTCTCTTCCGGGCTCGGAGCAGCGTGCAACTGGGAAAACACTCCCTGTCCAGGGGAATCGATCGAGAGGGACCAGGCATGTTCCCTGGGGTCACACGTACCCCCCTGGCATCGCTCCGGGCCCCCCCAGGGGGTCTGCCCCACTATTAGAGAAACACTGGGTTAAGCAAACTACCATGGTCTTTCAGTGAATCATACAGTTGTTAAGCGAATCTGGTTTCCCATATTGACTTTGCTTGTTGGAATGCCGATTGTGTGATTCTGGGACTCTGTATTCTGGGACAGTTGTAAATGAAGCACAGGATGCTGTGATGTTCAGTTTTTTCAGCACTTTCGTCAATTTGAATGGTTGCTAAACAAATGGCTGTAAGTCAAGGACTACCTATATTCCATGCAGTTTAACCGGGGAAAGTTCACGCTGTTGGAGAGCTCAGTTCCAAATAAGCGTGCATAAGATTTCAGTCATAAAATTCAATCCCGCTGGGAATAAGCACAATGGAACCCAATTAAGCTTCTTTCTTCGTAGGACTGCTTTATTGAGCTGGCTTAATGTTTAACCATTAACCAGAGAAATTCTCCTTTTTCCCCCTGCTGGTTCTGCTGATTTTTGGTGCATGAGAAGTTGCTTTATAAATTATTTCACAAGAGGAGATAATTTTAGGCTGTTTCAGGGGTGAGCCAGTTGTCTGAATTTTGATCGCGTAACTGTGGGGATGCGGCAACGGACATAAGTGTGAAAAATGGCGATAAGTAGCTTTTTCAGTGCCGGTTTGTATGTTTGAATCAGTGGCGGGTTGCTATCGGTTCGCCCTGGTTCGCCCATCCACCCAGACGTCATCACGGACGATCTGTGCATGCACATCTCCGAGCCAGTAGCAAAGGTAAGTGAAACCCATTACTGGTTTCAATGGTCATTAAATGAATGGTTGTAAGTTGAGGACTACCTGTATACCAAAAGCCCAAAGAGCCATGATTTTTTTTAAAAGTGAATCCTGAATACTTTGAATCCTGGAAGCCATTGACTCCCAGCTAAAAAATGGGACAGACGCAAAACTAGAGGAATAGTGTTATTGAAGGCGAATTGTCAGCATAGAACCAGGTAACATAGTTAATTCATTTGGAGATGCCAAGAATTCACAACATGGACAGAATTCAAAGCCAGTTGCAGGGATAATAAATAGGCAAAGATTCCTCCTCCTCCTCCACTTTCTTCTTCTTCTTCTTCTTCTTCTTCTTCTTCTTCTTCTTCTTCTTCTTCTTCTTCTTCTTCTTCTTCTTCTTCTTCGCAAAGATTCCTCCTCCTCCTCCACTTTCTTCTTCTTCTTCTTCTTCTTCTTCTTCTTCTTCTTCTTCTTCTTCTTCTTCTTCTTCTTCTTCTTCTTCTTCTTCTTCTTCCTCCTCCTCCTCCTCCTCCTCCTCCCCATCTCCTCCCCTTCTTCTTCTCCTTCTTTTCTCCTCCTCCTCCTCCCCCTCCTTATATATTTATATCATATTATATAAAAGTATAATATTAATCCTAAATGTATCCTGCAAAGGAAGGAAATTTACAATAAGGTCAACTGAGAGCCCAGTTAGTTGCTGTGAATGAAACCAGAGTGTCTTTGGGTCAAGCAGCAAAATAGAGTTAGAAGGAATTGTTAGATTAAGTATCATTTGGTCTGAAGCAGAGGTGGGTTCGGACCGGTTCGGACTGGTTTGCCTGAACTGGTAGCAACCTGCTGGTGACATCACAATGATGTCACGGAACCAGTTCTGTAAGTGCCAGTCCGTGGATGCCGCCATCTTTTTTTTGATTTTTTAAAAAAATTTTCCAGGGTTTTTTTCTTCTGCGCATGGGCAGAAGCCAAGTTTCGGCGTTGCATGCGGTCACCATCTTGTTTTTGGCTTTTTTTTGGGGGGATTTTTTTTGAATTTTTCGTCATTGTGCATGCGCACGTGCGCGGCCACGAGGCGCAGCTATGCGGCACGGGAGGAAGTGAACCTTGTTGGGAGCAGATTGTAAACCGCTTAGAGAGGGCTGTAAAAGCACTATGAAGCAGAATATAAGTCTAAGTGCTATATAGTCTTGCTCAGAAATGTGGAATTGGCTTTATGGGAATGTTTACGTGAAAACCTAATTTTCATATATGCATTGCCATAATAGGAGCAGCTGTGGCACGATGGCTCAGTAGTTAAGACGTTGTTCAAGACCCAAGTGTCGCGTTCAGCTGCCGTCCTCAACCCAGCTCCTTCCTACGTAGCAGTATGAAATCATGCAAATGCGAGTAGATAAATAGATACCACTTCGTTGGGAAAGTAACAGCGCTCGGTGACATCATGTAGAAATCATGGTGAAAATATCTTCAGACAGCACTGGCTCAATGACCCTTGAAGCAGAGATGGTCACCGCCTGCTATAATCGGCAATGACTAGCGGAGTAAAATCCGCAGGGATTCCTATACCTTTTACCTTATTGCCATAGAATTATTGGATCTGCAGTTACTGCGGGCCTATATGGAGGAGTGGGAAAAACCATTTGAATTATTGTGTATCTGAGAGATTTGCAAGACTAGCCACACACACATCCACGCAAAAGCTAAAATTTATTTCACATTGATGACTGCACTCCCCCGAGAGCTGCAGAATGAAATGGATGCCGTATGAGTTTAAATAACATAAAGTAAAAATAAACAGAGAATGTAAACATGGCAGAAAAATTCTCAGGGGCTTCCAGGCAGACGACAGCCATTATTCTAGCTTTTTTTCCCTATTTAATGGATTTTATCTAGAACGAAAAACAAAGGGAAATATGAGCGGGAAAACAAAGAAGATTTACAAATAGGAGATTAAATTGACAGGACCTCTTATAAAATTTCTGCAAATGAATCAAGGCGTTTGTGGCCTAATTTTTTTTTACCCAGAATACCTGAATTCTGTCATCACCTTCATATATACAGTATATATCTCCAATCTATTTTATTACTTGTGATAGCAGCTCCGCAGAATCAATTTGATAACTAAATAATTCTGACAGTATAGTGTCAGGGCAAGTTTTGAGAACTTGCTGTCATGTTTTGCAAACAAACCTGTAGATTTTAGAGATATTTTAGAGTTATTTTATAGTTCACTTTTATAGTTCACTATTTTATAGTTCACTTCAGCTACAGTTTTACCCAAACTCGATAAACCCCTACTATATTCACTGTCACCTTTAATACCTTGAACTCGTAATTTTAGTGGCATTGGTATTGTGATTTTATAGTTTGTGGCCATGCTATAAATTTTAGTCAATTTGTACAGGACACAGAATAGAGTACAACTACAATGGGGCTCTAAAACTTTATTCTTAGATGTTACCAGAGGTGGGTTCCTGCCGGAGTTGCCCAGTACGCAGCACCGGTAGGGAGCGGAGGATTTCGCAACCGCTCCGGAGCCCTCTCTGCCGGTCCATCCGGCGCGTCGCCATTTTCCCCCCGTAATTTTTGGTGATTTTGGGGTGATTTTGCTTCTGCGCATGCGTGGAAGCAAAATTCCGCCAAAATCTCGCAAGGGGACACGCGCACGCGCGATATTTTGGTGAGATTTTGCCTCCGCACATGCACGGAAGCAAAATCGCGCTGAAATCTCGCGCACACGCGCGTCCCCTCGCGAGATTTCGGCGGGATTTTGCTTTCGCACATGCACAGAAGCAAAATCGCGTGAGGGGGCATGCACGCATAGTGAGCGCCCCCCCCGAAGCGTGGAGATGCGCGCGCATGGCTCCGGCAGCGAGGTAAGTGAGCAACCCGCCCCTGGATGTTACGTTATGTTATGTTATGTTACGTTATGTTATGAATGACCATAATAAAGGCCCTACAACTAAACAATTTTTTACTCTCTCATTCCCAGGGCTTATATTTTCTGGGGGTGGGGCTGGGGGTAGGGGAAGTAAGAACATGATAAGGAAAACAGGGCAAGGTGTTTTTGTCCTGAATGAAATGACTGGCTTTATTTATTATTTTCAATGAGAGATAAACCTTTTGGGAATATGAAGATAAACATTGTTTGGTATTAGTTAATAATTTACTAGCAGAGCCAGATTGTTAATTGCTGCCATATGGAATCAGCAAGTCACTATCAAAGGTAGAAAATATAGCCTATTTTTAAACATATTGCTGGCTAACATTTAATCAGACTTGTTTTCAGTGTTCATAAAACATAGAATCATAAGGCTGGAAGGGACCTCAGAGGTAACAGGTAACAGAGTTGGAAGGGACCTTGTAGGTCATCTAGTCCAACCCCCCGCTCAAGCAGGAGTCCCTACACCATTTCCGACAAATTGTAGTCCAATCTCCCTTTGAAAGTCTCAATTGTTGGAGTTCTCACAACCTCTGAAGGCGAGCTGTTCCACTGGTTGATCGCTTTCACTGTCAGAAATTTTCTCATTTCCAGGTTGAATCTCTCCTTGGTTGAATTTCCATCCATTATTCCTTGTCTGACTTTCTGGTGCCTTGGAAAATAGCCTGACCCCCTCCTCTCTGTGGCAGCCTCTCAAGTATTGGAACACTACTTATCATGTCTCCCCTGGTCCTTCTCTTCGCTAGACTGGCCATGCCCAGTTCTTGTAACTGCTCTTCGTATGTTTTAGTTTCCAGCCCCCTAATCATCCTGGTTGCTCTCCTCTGCACTTTTTCTAGAGTCTCAATATCTTTTTTATAGTATGGTGACCAAAACTGGATGCAGTACTCTAGATGAGGTCTAACTAGAGCTTTATAGAGTGGTATTAGTACCTCCCTAGACCTAGATTGTATCCCTCTATTAATGCAGTTTAGGATTGTATTGGCTTTTTTGGCTGCAGCTGCACACTGCTGGCTCATGTTTAGCTGGTTGTCCACTAAGACTCCAAGATCCCTCTCACAGTCACTGCTATTGAGTGTGGATTCACCCAGTTTGTATGTATATTTTTGGTTTTTCTTACCTAAGTGAAGGTCTTCTAGTCCAATTCCTTGTTCAAGACAGGAATGGTCAAATGGTCAAATGATTGCCCGATCTGTTTTTTGAAAACCTCCAGCAATGGAGCACCCACAACTTTAGGAGGCAAGCTGTTCCATTGTCGCAAAGGTACTTTTTCAAGAGGCACCTGGACTTTCTGTTTTTTCTTCTTGGATGAGAAGTGAAACGTCTTCAAAGAAAAACCAGAAAGTCCAGTTGACTCTTGAAAAAGCACCTTTGGGACAACCATGACCTGGATGACTGAGAATCTCCATAGACATTAAGCTGTTCCATTGATTGATTGATCTCACTTTCAGAAAATTTCTCCTTACTTCTTGATTGGGTGTCTCCTAATAAGATTCCATCCCTTCTTGTCCTGCCCTCTGGTGCTTTGGAGAATAAGTCATTCCACTCTTCTTTGTGACAGCCCCTCAAGTACTGGAAGACAGTTATCATGTTCCCTCTACAGAGGAATTATTGAGTCTGTCATCTGCACCTCTATAACTGTCTGGTTTGGCTCTGCAACCCAACAAGACAGACACAAACTTCAGAGGATAATCAGAACTGCAGAAAAAACAATTACTGCCAACCTGCCTTCCATTGAGGACCTGTATACTGCACGAGTCAAAAAGAGGGCTGTGAAAATATTTACAGACCCCTCGCATCCTGGACATAAATTGTTTCAACTCCTACCCTCAAAACGGCGCTATAGAGCACTGCACACCAGAACAACTAGACACAAGAACAGTTTTTCCCCGAATGCCATCACTCTGCTAAACAAATAATTCCCTCAACAATGTCAAACTATTTACTAAGTCTGCACTACTATTAATCTTCTCATCGTTCCTATCGCCCATCTCCACCCACTTATGACTGTATGACTGTAACTTTGTTGCTTGTATCCTACCATTTATATTGACTGTTTCCTAATGTGATTTGATTGCTTATTTGTACCCTATGACTATCATTAACTGTTGTACCTTATGATTCTTGACGAATGTATCTTTTCTTTTTATATACACTGAGAGCATATGCACCAAAGACAAATTCCTTGTGTATCCAATCACACTTGGCCAATAAAAAATTCTATTCTATTCTATTCTATTCTATTCTATTCTATTCTATTCTATTCTATTCTATTCTATTTTTTTTAAAAAAGCTGAAAACAAGATGGCAGCACATGTGCAGTGCAGGAAACTCGGCTTCTGCACATGCGCAGAAGAAAAAAAAATCAGCGAAAAAAATCCCCCCCCCAAATCCCCCCAAAAGATGGTGGCGTCCACGGACTGGCACCGACAGAACCGGCTTCGTGACGTCACCGTGACGTCACCAGTGGTTTGCTACCGGTTCTATAGAACCGGTGCGAACCGAGAGGAATCCACCTCAGCCAAAAAAGCCAATGCAATCCTAAATTGGATTAACAGAGGGATACAATCAAGATCAAGGGAGGTACTAATACTATACTATACTAGTACTATAAAGCCTTAGTAAGACCACACCTAGAACACTGCATCCAGTTTTGGTCACCGCACTATAAAAAAGATGTTGAGACTCTAACACTCCGGAACTTTTTTTACTTGGAATTATAAAAAAGCAACATCCCAGGAATATACAATACTTGATACTACACATTATAACAGCGGCAAGAATTGCATACGCGCAATATTGGAAGAACAGTCAAATATTTCTGGAGAATGTATTATTGGACAAAATATACAAATGTGCAGAAATGGACAGGTTAACCATTGAACTCAAAGACCAAAATAACTCGGACTATTATGAAGTATGGTCAAAGTGGTACGAATAGGTCAGGAAAGATAAAGGAGAGACTATGAAATAATGTTGGATGAAGAAGAAGATATAAGATTGTAAATATGTGGAAATATTGTATAAGTTTTTTTAATTAGCAAAAATAATGGATGTGAATAGGTGTAGATCTGTGTTATAATGTTATGATGTTTAAAGTTGAAAAACAATAAAAACAATTAAAAAAAGATGTTGAGATTCTAGAAATAGTGCAGATAAGATCAACCAAGATGATTAGGGGACTGGAGGCTAAAACATACAATGAACAGTTACAGGAACTGGGCATGGCTAGTCTAGTGAAGGACGAGGGGAGACATGATAGCAGTCTTCCAATATTTGAGGGGCTGCCACAGAGAGGAGGGGGTCAAGCTATTTTCCAAGGCACCTGAAGGCCAGACAAGGAATAATGGATGGAAACTGATCAAGGAGAGATTCAACCTGGAAATAAGGAGAAATTTTCTGACAGTGAGAGCAATCAACCAATGGGACAGAAGTTGCCTTCAGAAGTTGTGGGAGCTTCATCCCTGGAAGCTTTCAAGAAGAGACTGGACTGCCATCTGTCAAAAATGGTGTAGACTAGTCTGCTTGGGTGTGGTGGTGGGGGGTTGGACTAGATGACCTACAAGGTCCCTTCCTAATCTGTAATCTAAATAAAATGAAAACTCCCATCCTCTTACTTTCTGAGCAAAAAAAAAAAGACCGTTCTTCTCAGTAATCCATACATATCAATACCATCCTTAAGGGGAGTTGTACTTGTTAGTTCTCTAGTAGATATCATTGGATTGTTACAGATGTTCAGTTTCTTATGGTAGTTCCTATAAAAACTGGCACCAATAGCTTTGAATCCCCCCCCCTCACAAAAACTGCTGCTTGCCTGGATTATGTAGCCTTTCTAAATTTTCCTCCATCTTTCCAAATAAGAAGCAAAGATTGTTAAGTGGTTAGCAAACCTTGATCTATCCCTCCATGCCTAAGCCAATTTGGGCCTGGTTAATTCATAGCTAGAAGAGCGTCAGATCCTGGATTGTTACAAGGGACTGCCACAATGAAGAATCATCCTATTTTCCAAAGCATTTGAGGGCAGGACAAGAAGCAGTAGATGGAAACTAATCAAGGAGAGAAGCAACCTAGAGCATTCGCTGGCTGAGGAATTCTGGGAGTTGAAGTCCAGACATCTTCAAGTTGCCAAGGTTGGGAAACACTGACCTAGAGCTAAGAAGGAATTTCCTGACAGTCAAAACAATTAATCAGTGGAACGACTTGCCTCCATAAGTTGTGGGTGCTCCATCACTCTTTAAGAAGAGACTGGGCAATCGTTGGTCTGAAATGGTGTAGGGCAGTGATGGCTGACCTTTTCGGCACCGAGTGCCCAAACCGGAAGACACGCACGCGTGTGCCCGCTGGAGCACCAGAGCACCAGAAACCCGAAGACCAGCTAGCCGGCGTGCACATGCCCACAGAGATGGCTCTGCATGCCGCCTCTGGCACGCGTGCCATATGGTCGCCATCACGGGTGTAGGGTTTCCTGCCTGACTAAGAAGTTTATTTTTATTTATTTATTTATTTAGTCAACACATGTACAAGATAACAGGTATGATATAAACATAAACAAAAATAAAATATGCATAGGTAAATTTAGACAATAGGACAGAAGGACAGGGAAGGTAGGCACGATGGTGCGCTTATTCACGCCCCTTACAGACCTCTTAGGAATGGGGTGAGGTCAACTGTAGACAGTCTAAGGTGAAAGTTTTTGGGGTTTGGGGAAGAAAGCACAGAGTCAGGTAGTGCATTCCAGGCATTGATCACTCTGTTGCTGAAGTCGTATTTCCTGCAGTCGAGTTTCGAGTGGTTTACATTGAGTTTGAATCTATTGTGTGCTCGTGTATTGTTGCGGTTGATGCTGACGTATTCATTGACAGGTAGGACATTGTGGCAGATGATTTTATGAACTACATTTAGATCAGATCGAAGGCGACGTAGCTCTAAGTTGTCTAAGCCTAAGGTCCCTTCCAACTCTGCTATTTTATTATTCTGCTAGTTTAGACTGGGAAATCAAAACCAACCAACCGACCAACCCATTTGGATAGTTAAAATGAGTAACCCTTTCTATGTTAATGGAAAAAGCTATGATGTCATGCGTCAAAAAAATCTTTGTTTTTAATCCCAGCATTTAACAGGGGCAATATTTTTTATTTTATGTGCCTTTTGGTGCAATGCAAAATGCATCTTTTGGCATGGAATGATATACTGTACTACTTGTGGATTTTGACAGATCATTTACAGACCTGGGGTTTTTTTTATTTCAAAGGAACAGAATTTTTGCTTGCTGACAAGGACAGGAAGGGGGGGGGGACCCTCAAAATAACACTTCAGTTTTATCTATTAAAATTGAATAGACAGGAAAACGCTTTTAAAAAGTTGGCACTGGTTAATTCAGCGTGCGGCCGAACTGAACTAACGAGGAAATGTTATCAAATATTCCATCGTGATGTTCTTTGCAAAGGCTTGATGTGGAAGGAGACAACAAGTTGAATAAATCTGACCTTTGCAGTTACATAAAAGTAGGCAGATTTCTAACTCATGTATGCAGCAAATGGTCCCTGTTGTTTCTCCGGCTTCCCAAATTGCAGCAACTTTCTCTGTAATATTGTCTTCATACGGTTGCGCTTATTTTTAGATGGATGACACACGCTTTTATATTCAGCATGGTTCTCTTCCTGCAGGGGTTACTAAACTATCACTCATATTGGCACACAAGGCCCCAATGAATTCAATGAAAATAGCTTTTCACCTTCTTGACAGTAGAGGTGCAAACACCAACCCTTAACTCCTCAAATCTGGAGGTATTATTAGCGGCCTGGCTTGCATTGCACCTGACATCTATGGCCTAGCTCTCATAACGTGGGCCCTGTAGGCTTCTGAGTACGTGCAAGAAAACATCTGACAGTGATGATATTACTGGAAGAGGAACTACAGCGCATGAGTGTCTGGTTAAAAAAGTCAAACTGATCATTGCAGCAGTGCAATGGAAGTTCCTCTTGGTTTTGGTAGATCTAAAAAAACAGATGGAGATTTGATCTCAACATCGCAGTTGCCATCTTGACTTTTTGGGGACACAGCCTGCAGACACCGCAGCCATAAAGCTTTTAAACCCAGCTGTCAGGCCAGTGGTGGGTTGCTGACGGTTCGGACCGGTTCGCCTGTACAGGTGGCAGGAATTTGCCCCCATTGGCCAAACCGCTAGCGATGGCCCGCTGGCCACGCCCCCGAACTGGTCCTCCGTTCACTGCTTCCTGAAAGCGGCTTGGAAAGAACCCTCTGTGCATGTGCAGAGAGTCATTTGCATGACGGGGGGCGCACGCAAGAGAAGCAAGCACGCGTGCGCAAAACGCGCACTTCTGACACAATGCGAACCGGTAGGGAAAGTAAGTAGAACCCACCCCTGTGTCAGGCCCAAGAACCAAGAACAAACACGTGGAGTTAACTTCTGAGCACTTCATTGTTGTTCGTCTATAGACAGAATCTTGCCAGACAAAAGCAACTATCTGCATAACTATAGATAGTAATAGCATGTAGACTTACATACCGCCCCATTATAGTGCTTTACAACACCCTCTGGGCAGTTTACAGTGTCAACGTATTGTCTGGGTCCTCATTTTACTGACCTCGGAAGGATGGAAGGCTGAGTCAACCTTGAGCCCATCAGGATCGAACTCTAGGCTGTGGGCAGAGTTAGCCTGCAAATACTGCATTTTAACCACTGTGCCTCCACGCAGTGAACTACAATGGATGGTCTGACTTTGCCCACTTCCTGCCTCCAAGCTCAGCTGCCTCTTTGACCTCTGGGAAAGAGCCCCTCCCTCCTGGGGACTCCAGACTGCATTCCACCACACCAGCCCTTAGCCATCTTATTCTAATCGGGATCTTAGGTTCACCTACCCCAAAGGGGACATCCTGAAATCATATAGGGTTTCCTGCTTGAGCAGGGGGTTGGACTATAAGACCTCCAAGGTCCCTTCCAATTCTGTTACTCTGTTCCATTCAGCACCTTTATTTCCTATTTCCCCTGGATTTAATTACGCTCCCATTTCTTCTTCCCCCTTATTGGCTGTGAATTCCCAGGTACAACAAGGCCCCTCCAAAGACATCAGGAGATATGGTTTCCTTCCGCAGCCAATCTCAAAACGTAATCTCAGTCATTTCTTTCTAAGTGCTATTATTAGGCTCCAGAGCTCTGTGACAAATTCAGCAACGGAGTTCATTTTCTGTAAATAAACTTCAGGGCTTCGGAGCTCCTGCTGTTATTCTAAAAAGCCTTGGCCCAAGATAGAATACTCAGAGAGAGTTCTAGAATTCATTGTAAAACGATGCCTTTTGGAAAAGGCTCCTGGAGAGATATTGAAATCCAGAAATGACATTTCTGCATCAGGAAATGGAATAATAGTATTCAGGGCTGGAGTCTGTATTAGGGGAAAAGCAGTATGGTTGCCTCACCTAACGTTAGCAGACAAGAATATAAACGCTGCCATCCTTTGTCACGGAAGGACACATGAAAGTGCAGATTGCCAAATATAGAAACCCTATTATTAACCATAATTAACGTTACATTTCACTTTTAAGCCTGACAAATTCTCTCAGGTTTTGGCTGGATTTCCCCTGCTGTCTCATTCAATATGTTCCTTTCCTTGCTGACCTGGCCCTACTTTATGGCTTTTAGCTTTGGCAGCTGTTTGTGGTTTTCATGGTTCTGTGCAGTTTTAATTTTCCTAGGTAGCTCTATCCACTCCAGTATTTTTGCCATGAAAACCCCATGGACAGTACCAAAAGGCAAAAAGATATGACACTGGAAGATGAGCCTCTCAGGTCGGAAGGTGTCCAATATGCTACTGGGGAAGAGCAGAGGGCTAGTACTAGTAGCGCCAGAAAGAGTGAAGTGACTGGGCCAAAGCCGATGCTGTAAAGATCTATACTCCATAGGAACCTGGAATGTAAGATCCATGAATCAAGGCAAGCTGGACGTGGTCAAACAAGAGATGATAAGACTGAACATCGACATCTTAGGAATCAGTGAACTAAAATGGACAGGAATGGGTGAATTTAATTCAGATGACCATCAGGTATACTACTGCGGGCAAGAATCCCTCAGAAGAAATGGAGTAGCCTTCATAGTCAATAAAAGAGTAGGAAAAGCAATACTGGGATACAATCCCCAGAATGACAGAATGATCTCAGTTCGAATCCAAGGCAAACCAGAGGTGGGTTCCTGCCTGTTTTTGCCGGTGCGGTTAATAGCTGTTGTTCGGCGCAGAGCCGAAGACGCTGCTACCGTTCGCGGCGCGGGAGCTTTCCCAGGGCGCTTTCCCCGCCCGCATGGATGCCGCCAATTGCGTTCTTTTGCCCTCTGTGCATGCAGGACGCTTTGCGCATGCGCAGAGGGCAAAATAACGCAATTGGTGGCGTCCATGCGGGTGGCGGCAGCGCTGGGGAAAGCCCCCGCGCCGCGAACGGCAGCAGCATCTTCAGCTCTGCGCCAAACAACAGCTATTAACTGCACCGGCAGGAACCCACCTCTGAGGCAAACCATTCAATATCATAGTAGTCCAAGTCTATGCCCCAACCACTGGTGCTGAAGAGTGTGACCTAAGTGTAGCTCACAAAATTATCTGCCACAATGTCCTACCTGTTAACGACTACTTCAGCTTCAACCGCAATAATACACGAGCTCACAATAGATACAAACTTAATGTAAACCGCTCCAAACTTGATTGCAAAAAATTCGACTCCAACATGCCTGGAACACTTTACCTGACTCAGTAGTTTCTTCCCCTAACCCCCAAAACTTCAACCTCTTATTATCTACCATTGACCTCACCCCATTCCTAAGAGGTCGGTAAGGGGCGTGCATAAGCGCACAATCGTGCCTACCGTTCCTGTCCTAATGTACCCATATATTCACACCTCTTTTACTCTTATTCTTGCTTGTACTATTACATATATATTCAATCATGTTTTACTGTTTATACTTTGCTTATAATCATATATGCTTGACAAATAAACAAATACAAATACAAATACAAGAGGATGAAATTGACTGGTTCTATGAAGCCCTACAGCACCTTATAGAATTAACACCAAAAAAAAATGATGTCCTTATCATCAGTCCTAGAGGAGATCAATTCTGATTGCTCTTTAGAAGGCCAGATCCTGAAGATGAAACTCAAAATACTTTGGCCACCAAATGAGAAAGAAGGACTCACTGGAGAAGAGCCCAACGCTGAGAAAGATTGAGGGCAAAAGAAGAAGGGGACGACAGAGAATGAGGTGGCTGGATGGAGTCACTGAAGCAGTCGGTGTGAGCTTAAATGGACTCCAGGGGATGGTAGAGGACAGGAAGGCCTGGAGGAACGTTGTCCATGGGGTCGCGATGGGTCGGACATGATTTCGCAACTAACAACAAGCTCTATCCATCTCTCAGAGGTATTTGCACACAATAGCAACAACAATAACAACAACGAAAAGAGAATCTTTTCAACACTGTGGAGCCTTCCCAACTCTAGGAGATAACAATTTCTTTCCGTTATCCTTCCCCTCCCCCATTTTTAAAACAGCTTCGCTAAGTGGTCTCTGACCTTGTCAGTTTACTGGACAATTTGCTTTGTTTTTAGACCACCCTCTAGGCTGCTTATTCAGCTCCACTCCAAGAACTGTCAAAAGTGTCAAAAAAAAAAAAAGTGAGCTTTTAGAACCCTTAATTTGCAATAGTCCTGCTCACATTTGCTGGAGATTGGTGGTGTTGCTTTCTGCTATTCTGAGATGGGGGGGAAGCATAAATCTTAAAACAAGGGTACACTAATTTATATAACAAAGAAACAAACAAACAAACATCTCCCAAGAATTCAGGAACAAAATAATCAGAAAATCCTTAATTTGCCCATGCTACATCTTTTCCCTGTCCTTTTTCAGTCCTTGGACATCATCGCAATGCTAAGTGGCCTTGGGCATCAAAAGTTTGCCCATCTCTGTAGTAGATAATTTTCCCCCCAGTCTGTATTATGTATACTAAATATATATTACAGATAGTACTCGAGTTACGACTGCAGTTGGACCCAAACTTTCCATTACGATGCGAGACAGTTGTTAAGTGAGTTTTGCCCCGTTTTACTAACTTTCTTGCTACCGTTGTTAAGTGAATCACTGCAATTGCTAACTTAGTAACACGGTTGTAAAGTGAAACTGGCTCCCCTGCTGACTTTGCTTGTCAAAAGGTGGCAAAAGGTGATCACGTTATCCTGGGACATTGCCACCGTCATAAGTATGAGCCAATGGTCAAGCATCCGAATTTTGATCATGTGACCATGGGGACGCTGCAATGGTCATAAGTGTGAAAACAGTCATAAATCACTTTAAAAAATTTTAAAAATTTCTGCACTGGTATGCTGCCTGGCTCATTTAGAGACTCCCTTCTTTAGCAACAGTTCGCAGTTAATGACAGTGGTGAGAAAATAACTTTGCAACCAATCCTCGCATTTACAACTTTTGTAGGTCTGTAAAGCAAAGGAAATTTTAAATGAGATCATTAAGCACAGTTGCAGTTTCACTTAGTGACTGTTTCCATTGTGGTTACTAAACGAGGACTGCCTCTACATGTGTCATTGGTCAGATGTCCCAAAGGAGCTTTTTTTAGGAGGCAACTGGACTTTCTTGTTTTTTTCTTTTGAAGACGTTTTGCTTCTCATCCAAGAAGCTTCTTCAGCTCTGACAGGATAGTGGGGAATGGAAGGATTTATACTTCCAGCAGACAGCTGGGAGCTTCTTGGATGAGAAGCAAAACGTCTTCAAAAGAAAAAAACAAGAAAGTCCAGTTGCCTCCTGAAAAAAGCACCTTTGGGACAACCATGACCTGGATGACTGAGAATCTCTACAGACTTTTAAGCTATCCAATTTGGGATGAACACCCTTTGAATGGTGTGGGAGTAGGAATGGATTTCCAGAGCAAAAATTGCAGACTACAGGAACCATTTGCACTAACTCAGGTGACCCTGAGGACACAGATAAACCTCCAAGTGCTTCAACCAACCTCTAAAAGGATGCAAATGACCAGCTGTCTGCAAGGAATATGAATCTTTCTGTTCCCCACTATCCTGTCAGAGCTGAAGAAGCTTCTTGGATGAGAAGCGAAACGTCTTCAAAGAAAAAACAAGAAAGTCCAGTTGCCTCCTGAAAAAGCACCTTTGAGACAACCATGACCTGGATGACTGAGAATCTCTGCAGACTATTGGTCAGATGTATTTTGGAGAGAAAACAGCTGCAGTTTGGGTGCAAACATTAATTTTCGGCAGAATTTCTCATCTCCCCCAAAAGGCACAATTTGGAGTAACGCATAAAAACCAATTCTGCAAGCGGCTATTAACATAAAGTTGACATTTGGGATATGGTAGCTGTTTTTATTACAAACCAAAACACTCATCGAAACAAGCAACATTTACGTACAGTGTAATCCTAAGAGGCGGTGGTTGTTAGCTGCTTCCCTGCCGGTATTCTTCTGCACGTCGTGGTTTAATTATGCCACTTCCTATTTGTGGCCTATATATATATTTTTCCCCCTTTTCATAAATTCTCACAGCATCCTCCCTTGGATTTGCATCTTGAAATACCGAGAAAAGCTGTAAAGGCACAATTAGCGAATTTTATGTAATAACTTTGTCATTTTTAATTAGAACAAAGTAAAATGATCGAGAGGAACAAGGCAGGGCAAGGCACCAAGGAATATTGCTGGGAGGGTTTGGTTGCATGTAGAGCCCTTTGATCAGAGGTAGCAATTAGAATAATTTTAGTGAACAACTAGAGAACTCATGGATGTTTCAGGACTGTGAGAAAGAGTTACATCGACATTTCTAGCTCCCTTATTAGCTGCATAAAGGGCAGAAATTTACCAGGGGAACAGGCCATAATAATCTGTTGCCGTCCTTCCTGCTTTGCAAATCTTGTAAATCTCAAAATTCTGACAGGGGAAAAAAATGGGGTCCCAGTATTTGTGATTGCATATTTTTTCTCATCCCATGCGGGAAATAGTAACGGTTTCAACTGATTGAATGAATGAATGAATGAAAACCAAGATTCATAGAACTTCAGCCTCAGCACCATATTTTGTAATACTGTATTATGCCAGTATGGTCTAGTAGTGGTTAAGGCACCGGGTTAGGAATTGGGAGACTGGGAGTTCTAGTTCTGCCTTAGGCATGAAAGCCAGCTGGGTGACTCTGGGACAATCACCATGAGACTGTGAGTTCTAATCCCGTCTTAGCCATAAGAGCCAATTGGGTGACTTTGGACTGGGGACATGCTCTCAGCCCAACCAACCTCAAAGGTTTGTTGTTGTGGGGAAAATAGGACAAAGAAGGAGTATCAGTTATGTTCACTGCCTTGAGTTATTTATAAAAATAATAAAAGTGGGGGTATAAGTAAATAAGTAAAAATTATATGGTGCATTAATTTTGCAACTCTTCCTTTCCTATAATGGCTTTGTTTTTTTCTCCAGTGTGCTTGCTTTTGGAAGTTTCTTTTGGAAGATTGAAAAGTCTTTCTCACATTGCTCCCCGCTATAGAAAATATCTAAGGCATAATAGATTATTAACAAGTTTCAACCGTTATGTAAACTGTGTGTAGTTTGTTTATTTGTTTATTTATTTAATCGTTCTTATAGGCCGCCCCACTTCTGCGGGACTCTGGGCGGCGTACAACATAAGAACAATGTATAAAAACGATACTGACAATTAAAATAATTGTTTATCATTAATTAATGTTTATCATTAAAAAAACATACACGATCATTCGTACATGGGGAGACCAGAGATGTTCTCATTTGGTCTCTATTTCACCCTGCCTGCAGGAAGAGCCCTGTTTTAAAAGTGTTACGGAAGGCCAGCAGGGTGGGGATGGTCCGGATCTCTGGGGGTAGTTGGTTCCAGAGAGATGGAGATGGAGGTCCCACAAAGAAAGCTCTCCCCTGCGGTCCTGCCAACCGGCACTGCTTGGTTGATGGGACCTGGAGGAGACCAACTCTGTGGGACCTAACCGGTCGTAGGGAGGTATGTGGTAGGATGGGGTCCCGGAGGTATCCTGGATAGTTTGACACACATAAACTATCTCAAGCTCAGATATTTTAAAATCCAATTCGCTTTGCCAATAAACATACTTATCTGGTTAATCATTAAATATTCTGCATGTCAAGCTTGTTTCTGGAAGATTAAGTTTGCAGTAGTGTTGCAGACCTCAGTAGGAGCTTGCACGTGTGAAATTAGGACAAAGGGAAAAACAAGGCCTTCCAAAAGAGGCATTCGCAGATTCATTTGAGCTTATGTTATCCTGACTCAAACTCAGACTTTCTTAGGGATTCTAACAGAGTTTTTAAAAACCACCTCAGCCTGGTTGGAAACAGGATTATGGGTGTTAGAACCCTGTTCAAACAATTGGGTTTGCTAATATATGAGCACATATTGCTAATATAAGCCACAAATCAATGTTATGTGTGTATTGCTTTAAATGAATTGTAGGCTGATTACTATATAAGGAAGCAAGAGAGCATGATTAGAATGATGATGGTGATTGCTGTCTGTGTGTGTATTTGAAGGTGTGTTCCGGAGTGCTCATTCTCTGCTGATTATCTCTGATGCTTCACTGTTCAGTAACTGACTTTGTGACTGTGTGAAATTACTGTAAAGAGCTACTGTGAAAAGAGTGACTATCTGTGATAGTGTAGATTCGATTGTTAGCTGCAATCTTTGTTTGTTAGTTAAAACAAAGATAGGCAAGAAGAAGATTCTTCATATGGACTGACTTACTGTGTATGACTTGGACTTCCTATTGAACTTTGCTACTACTTTAAGTAAACTATTTGTAAATACTAAACGTATTCTGTTTATTGACTGAATAGCATTCATATCAAACTGCAACACCACAACCACAATCACTATTTCGCTGTGTATGTGCTCAACAGCACAATAACTCCTTAACAATGGGCACCATTACTTGTAAGTCAGTTAGTGCCCTAAAGAGGAATGGGCAGCATACATTTTAAAAAAGAAATACTAGCAATATAAATAGGTGGCATTCATTCTGGCATTACCGGTGGGGACAAGCTGAATAGGAGAAGCTGAGATGGGAAGGAAGGAAGGAAGGAAGGAAGGAAGGAAGGAAGGAAGGAAGGAAGGAAGGAAGGAAGGAAGGAAGGAAGGAGGCAGGGAGAGAGAATGAGAAAGAGAAGAAAAGGAGGGAGGATGGAAGGAAAAGAAAGAGAATCTATCAATCAGAATAGAGCTGGAAGGGACTTTGGAGATCTTCTAGTCCAGCCCCCTGCTCAAGCAAGAGACCCTATGCCTTTTCAGACAGGTGGCTATCCAGTCTTTTCTTAACCTCCAGTGATGAAGCACCCACAAGTTCTGAAGGCAAGCTGTTCCAATGGTTAATTGTCCTCACTGATAGAAAGTTTCTCCTTAATTCCAAGTTGCTTCTCTCCTTGATTAGTTTCCATCCATTGTTTCTTCTCTGGTCTTCAGGTTCTTTGGCAAACAGGTTGACCCCACCTCCTCTCTGTGGCAGCACCTCAAATACTGGAATAGTGCTATCATGTCACCTCTAGTCCTTCTTTTCTCTAGACTAGCCATATCCAGTTCCTGCAACTGTTCTTCATATGTTTTTGTCTCCAGGCCCTTAATCATCTTAGTTGCTCTTCTCTGCACTTTTTCCAAAGTCTCAACATCTTTTTTGTAATGTAGTGACCAAAACTGGATGTAGAATTCCAGGTGTGGCCTTACTAATGATTTATAAAGCAGTACTAATACTTTACATGATTTTGATTCTATGTCTGTTTATACAACCAAGGATTGCATTAGCTTTTTGGCTGCTGCAGCATACTGCTGGCTCAAGTTTAAATGATCGTCCACTAGGACTTCAAGGTCCCTCTCACAGTTACTGTTTTTGAGCCAGGGTTAGCCTAATGATCTGTACTTGTATCTTTGGTTTTTCCTGCCTAGATGTAAAACCCTGCTTTTCTCCACATTAAATTTCATGTTGTTGGATAAGGCGCATTGTTCAAGATCTTTTTGGATTCTGTCTTCTGCGTTGTTGGCTATTCCTACCTGCTTAGTGTCATCTGCAAATTTCATGAGTTCCCCTTCTAATCCCTCATCTAAACCATTTATGAAGATATTGTACTGGGCCTAAGATGGAACCTTGTGGTACCACACTGCTTCCTTCCTTCCCTCCGTGTAAATGTAGTACCATTAAGGACTATTCCTTGAGTGCAGTTTGTCAGCCAGTTACAAATCCACCTGATGGTGATGCTATCCATCTCAACTTTTTTCTAGCTTACCAAGAAGTAGCTTGTGGTCTACTTTGTCAAATGCCTTGCTGAAATCTAAATATACGATGTCTGCAGCATTTTGCTGGTTTACTAATTTAGTCACTTTGTCAAAGAATGAAATAAGAGTGGTTTGGCATGATCTGTTTTTGACAAACTTGTGCTGGCTTCTAGTTAAAGCTAGAGGAAGGAAGGAAGGAAGGAAGGAAGGAAGGAAGGAAGGAAGGAAGGAAGGAAGGAAGGAAGGAAGGAAGGAAAGAAGGAAAGAAGGAAGGAAGGAAAGGAAAAGAGAAGGAAGGAGGGAGGGAAGGAGGGAAAGAAAAGAAAGAGAAGGAAGGAAGGAAAAGAAAAAGGGAAGGAAGGAAAGAAGGAAGGAAAAGATGGAAGAATGGAAGGAAGGAAGGAAAAGAAAGGAGGAAGGAAAAGAAAAGAAAAGAAGGAAGGAAAAGAAAGGAAAAGAAAGAGAAGGAAGGAAAGAAGTGAGGAAAAGAAAAAGAGAAGGAAGCAAGGAAGGAAGAAGAAAAAGGGAAGGAAGGAAAGAAGGAAGGATGGAAGGAAGGAACGAAAAGAAAGGAGGAAGGAAGGAAAAGAAAAGAAGGAAGGGAAAGAAAGGAAAATAAAGAGAAGGAAGGAAAGAAGTGAGGGAAAAAAGAGAAGGAAGGAAGGAAGGAAGAAAGAAAAAAAACGAAAGAAAGAAAGGAAGGAAGGAAGAAAAAGAAAAAGGGAAGGAAGGAAAGAAGGAAGGAAGGATGGAAGGAAGGAAAGAAAAGAAAGATGGAAGGAAGGAAAAGAAAAGAAGGAAGGGAAAGAAAGGAAAAGAAAGAGGGAAGGAAAGAAGTGAGGAAAAGAAAAAGAGAAGGAAGAAAGAAAGAAAGAAAAAGAAAGAAAGAAAGAAAGAAAATAAACCCCCCTCCACTTAGACTACCGCATTCACACCTGCAAGTTCTCCCCCTCAGCAAAGCACGTGGGAATCCCACCGAGCCGCCGGCCCGCCGGGTTCCTCGCCCTCAAGGGTGCCGCGCGCCCTCCCGGAGTAAACAAGCGGGTCCTTGGCGCGCGGGCCCGAGGTGGCGCCGCTGCCTCCCTTCGCCCAGGCGGGCCGGTCCCTCGCCCCTCCTCTCCCCCCCTCCCGCGCGAGGCAGCCCTCCCCTCCAGCCTGCGTGCCTGACGGTCCTCCTCGGCTCTCCCGAGCAGTCGGGGCGGCGGCAGCGGTGCCCACGCGACGCGCTGCCTGCCTTCTGCGCACCGCCGGTCCGCCTGGCTGCTTTTCGCTCGCTCGCTCGCTGGAAGCTGCCGGCCGG
Source organism: Diadophis punctatus similis (assembly GCA_023053685.1). Lineage (NCBI taxonomy): Eukaryota > Metazoa > Chordata > Lepidosauria > Squamata > Dipsadidae > Diadophis > Diadophis punctatus. The sequence continues at coordinate 65,410,120 of JALIGW010000006.1, forward strand.
CTCCGTCTTATCCGAGGGCGAAGGAAGCGGCCGGGGGAGGCGGGAGCGCGGGGAGGGCTGCCCGCCCGCCCGAGCGGGGCAGGTGAGTACGGCAAAGGCGGCGAAGCTGCGGGAAGGAGAGGCGAGGAGGACGCAGGCGCGCGCGCTGCAAGACGGGTGGGGGGGGGATGTCGGGGTGCGCCCGCGGACCCTACCGGCAGTTCCCGCGTGGAGGACGGAGGCGCCGCGGTGCCTGGGAGGGGGGGGGGCATCCCGATTCCGCTGCTTGGGACCGGAGAGGGGCAAGGCGAAGCCGGGCGGGGGCGCAAGCAACGGCCCCCTCCTTTCCGCGGGACGACTTTTGTCTTCGCTTCAGGACGGAACTCTCCCGCTCACTTGGTGACCGCTGCCTGCCTCCAGCGCGCGTGGATAACGTGCAGCGGGGTGTCGTGGGAATGAAATAGATACGAATTAGATAGATGGACAGATGGATGGACGGATGGATAGATAGCTAGATGCTGGATAGATAGATAGATGAGAGGGGGGGGGAGGGAAGGAAGGAAGGAAGGAGTCCAGAAGATAGGAAAGGGGTGAAAGGGTAAAGGAGAAAGGAAGGAAGGAAGGAAGGAAGGAAGGAAGGAAGGAAGGAAGGAAGGAAGGAAGGAAGGAAGGAAGGGGTACAGAAGATAGGAAAGGGGTGAAGGGGTAAAGGAGAGAGGGTGAGAAGGAAGGAAGGAAGGAAGGAAGGAAGGAAGGAATCCATAAGATAAGAAAGTAGTGAAGGGGTAAAGGAGAGAGGGAGAGAAAGAAGGAAGGAAGGAAGGAAGGGATCCAGAAGATAGGAAAGGGGTGAATGGGTAAAGGAGAGAGGGAGAGAAGGAAAGAAGGAAGGAAGGAAGGAAGGAAGGAGTCCAGAAAGATCGACCCCCTTGAGAACAATCCGCTAGTTGACCTGAGCTGCTTGCTGCTTGTTATGTTTGTAATAACAACCCATTCCCCATTTTATGTTTTAATGCACCCCCCCATTCCCCATTTTATCATCCCACTTTGGGGTGGGGTGGGGAGGGTTTAAGGCAGAGGTTCTCCGTGAGAGATGCTTGCTTGCCACTGGCTGGCAGCCCTGTGTTGGAAGGGAACCTAGGCATTACTTCAGGAGGACCCATGGCTAGAAGACAGGTCTCACTTCAAGGTTGGTGGGCTTTGGGTGCCACATGTGGCTGTTCAAAATACAGCGAGGTTCAGAGAACCACAGAAGTCCCGTGTCTCCTGGCACTTGACTCTGGCAGGAGACAATCACCAAAGATGCTTCATTTTGTCCACCTAAGAAGAGGTTTTTATGTGCACCAAATTGGGATCTCTTCTTTCCTTAACAGATTGTATCTCAGGCGTTCCCCTCCCAATTGCAATATATATATCCTTTCTACATTTTCTGGAGGAGAATGGATTGGACAAAAATGTCAAGGAAGAGATTATGATCAGGATAATTTTCATCAAAGAGATATAGATCCATGCCGGGTGGAGTTTTTTTGTCCCTTTCTCCATGCCATAGAGCACGGGGATAAATCAAGTTTATGTAATAGGAGTATTCTGTTTGACTGTCTCGCTCTATCCGTGGGGTGGAAGGATGAGAGCCAAACCATTGTCAAGACAAAGCAAAGGAGCAGGAGGGTTTGATTTGAGTTGGATCACAAGGGTCTTTATTGATTCTTGCGGTAGAAGAAGAAAGAAGAGGCGAAGTTCTGATGTGAATTCATCTCACATTTGAGTTCCTCTGCCGATTAATGAAATAGCATTGTAGAAAAAGAGAGAGGTGGGAGGTTTTTATTTCTCTGTGCAGCCAAAGTTTTGGTGATCACCACAAGTTTCCTAGGTATGTCCAATTTCTCCAGTCTGGTGTCCCCTAAATGGGTTAATTCAGCTCCCCTGTCATCATGTAGATTATCATCCAGTACAACTTAAATGTAGTAGGTTGAAGAAACATTAGCACTGCTTATGTGTGAATGTGGATTTAGATTTAGATTTATTATTAGAGTTGGAAGGGACCTTGTAGGTCATCTAGTCCAACCCCCTGCTCAAGCAGGAGTTCCTACACCATTTGAGACAGATGGCAGTCCAGTCTCCCCTTGAAGGTCGCAAGTGTTGGGGCTCTCACAATCTCCGCTGGCAAGCTGTTCCACTGGTTGATCGCTCTCACCGTCAGAAAGTTTCTCCTCACTTCCAGGTTGAATCTCTCCTTGGTCAGCTTCCATCCGTTATTCCTTGTTTGGCTTTCTGGTGCCATAGAGAACAGCCTGACCCCCCTCCTCTCTGTGGCATCCTCTCATGTATTGGAACACTGCTATCATGTCACCCCTGGTCCTTCTCTTCGCTAGACTGGCCAAGCTCAGTTCCTGCAACCGCTCTTTGTATGTTTTATTTTCCAGACTCTTTATCATCCTGGTTGCTCTCTTCTGCACTTTCTCTAGGGTTTCAATGTCTTTTTTGTAGTGTGGTGACCAAAACTGGATGTTAGATACAATGGATCCTTCTGGAAAAGTTCAAGTCATAAGGGGACTTAAGAAGTTGTGGGTGCTTCATCACTGGAAGTTTTCAAGAAGAGACTGGACCAGCCACTTGTCACAAATTGTACAGGGTCTCTTGCTTGAGCAGGGGGTTGGACTAGATGACCTTCAAGATCCCTTCCAGCTCTATTCTGATGGATTGATGGCCTCTGTTTTTTTCCCCAACATTTTAGAGCATGTGAACTGGGGATGAGGAATTGTTTACATTTTTGCTTCTCTAAAAGCTGCATTTTTACCAAAAGAGAAAAAACATAAGATATTGTAGATCTGTGTTAATATACTTTGACATCCTTAAGATGCCTAGACTTCAACTCTCAGACTGACTGAGGAATTCTGGGAGTTGAAGTCCATACATCTTGAGATTGAGAAACGTTGATTTAGAATATCGTGCGGAACACGTGTTGCAGTTGTTGGACCAAGAGTTGGGAGGTCCTGATTCAAATTCCCTCTCTGCTCTAGAGGTTCACTCAGTAAAATACTCAGCAAACTGAGTATAAGACGCACCCTTTTCCTCCCTAAAAGAGGCTGAAAATTTGGGTGCGTCTTATACTTCGAATGTAGCTTTTTCCCCCAGCCCTAACGAGGTGCTAACGATCTTCCCGGCTTCCTATTCCCTCCGAAGAAGGTTTTTTCCAGCCCTAAGTCTTTGCAGGCTTGTTTTCATTCCTACTCCCTCTGAAAAAGGTTTTTTCAGCCCTAACCAGAGGATAAAATAATGTGCTGAAGCTGAACAGACTAAGGACGCTAGCCAGACGAATACCTGGTAGTTAGATTTCCCCCCCCCCTATTTTCCTCCCCCAAAACTAAGGTGCGTCTTATACTCCGGTGTGTCTTATACTCCGAAAAATACGGTAGATGGAGTCAGGATCCAAAACCAGGGAGATAACTGCATTTCAGTTAAGATGAATACAGGAAGTCCTTGACTTACGACTACAATTGAGCCCAAAATTTCTGTTGTTGCTAAGTGAGACATTTGCTAAATGAATTTTGCCCTATTTTGCAACCTACCTTGTCACGTTTGTTAAGTGAATCACTGCAATTGTTAAATTAATAACACGGTTGTTAAGTGAAGCTGGCTTCCCCATGGACTTTGCTTGTCAGGAGGTCGCAAAAGTGAATCACATGACTTTGGGACTCTGCAACCGTCATAAATATGAGTCAGCTGCCAAGTATCTGAATTCTGATCCTGTGACCCCGGGGATGCTGCAACAGTCATAAGTGTGAAAAACGGTCACAAGTCACTCTTTTCAGTGCCCTTGTAACTTTGAACGGTCACTAAATGAAATTTTGTAAGTCGAGGACTACCCATAAACAAGAGAAGTCCATTCAGTTTGAATTAAAAGAGAGATTTTTACTTGCTCGATGTTATAATGGAAAGATATAAAAATAGTCATCAGGGCTAAGCCCATCATGAAAGATGCCAATTAACTCAGCCAGATCTAATTTTCAAGCTTCAATTTGTTCTTAGATTTGTGCTTCCTTCTGGCAGGAAATGATCATTTACCTGCATCCAGTTGGGAGATCTTTTGACTTGGGGAAACGGAGCCACGCCATGCCACAGCAAAAAAAAAAAAAAAAAAGAATTCGTTTATTTGATTATATGCATTTACAATTGTGACACTTTGTCCAAGAGAACAACTTTGTCCAGTTTTCTGAAGCCAAGCGGTTTGGCTTCCCTGAAGTTAGCAGGTTACTCTTAAGAATAGAATAGAATAGAATAGAATAGAATGGAATGGAATGGAATGGAATGGAATGGAGTAGGGTAGGGTAGGGTAGAATGGAGTGGAGTGGAGTGGAGTGGAGTGGAGTGGGGTAGGGTAGGGTAGGGTAGGGTGGAATGGAAGAATGGAATGGAGTAGGGTAGGGTAGGGTAGAATGGAGTGGAGTGGGGTAGGGTAGGGTAGGGTAGGGTGGAATGGAATGGAATGGAGTAGGGGAGGGGAGGGGAGGGTAGAATGGAGTGGAGTGGAGTGGGGTAGGGTGGAATTGAATGGAATGGAGTAGGGTAGGGTAGGGTAGAATGGAGTGGAGTGGGGTAGGGTAGGGTAGAATGGAGTGGAGTGGAGTGGGGTAGGGTAGGGTAGGGTAGGGTGGAATGGAATGGAGTAGGGTAGGGTAGAATGGAGTGGAGTGGGGTAGGGTAGGGTGGAATGGAATGGAATGGAATGGAGTAGGGTAGGGTAGGGTAGGGTAGAATGGAGTGGAGTGGGGTGGGGTAGGGTAGGGTAGGGTAGGGTAGGGTAGAATGGAATGGAGTGGGGTAGGGTAGGGTAGAATGGAATGGAGTAGGGTAGAGTAGAGTAGAGTAGAGTAGAGTAGAATAGAATAGAATAGAATAGAATAGAATAGAATAGAATAGAATAGAATAGAATAGAATAGAATAGAATAGAATAGAATAGAATAGAATTTTTTATTGGCCCAGTGTGATTGGACACAGAAGGAATTTGTCTTCGGTGCATAAGCTCTCAGTGTACATAAAAGCTATAAGTGATAAATCACGATCATAGTCATCATAAAAATACATTCATCATAAATCATAAGATACAACACTTAGTGATCGTCATAGGATATTAAATAAGCAATCAACATAAATCATGCTAGGAAACTAAATAAACAATATAAATCGTAAAGCTACAAGCAGCAAAGTTACAGCCATAAGTAGAAAAGGAGATGGGTAATAGGAAGGATGAGAAGAATAATAGTAATACAATCTTAGTAAATAGTTTGACAGTGTTGTGGGAATTAGTTGTTTAGCAGAGTGGTGGCATGCGGGAAAAAAACTGTCCTTGTGTCTAGTTGTTCTGGTGTGCAATGCTGTATAACAGGGGTGTCAAAGTCAAGGCCCGGGGGCCAGATCTGGCCCGTGGGGTGCTTAGATCTGGCCTACGGAGCTGCCCTGGAAACAGTGAAGGACTGGCCTGTGTTGCCTCTGCCAGCAAAAACGGAGCTTTGGAGGGCCATGTGCGGCCCTCCCGAACTCTGTTTCCGCTGGCAGAGGATTGCAGGAGGCCACACCCCCTGGCCACGCCCCCCCCGAGGTCAAGCGCAACCCTGATGCGGCCCTCAATGAAATCGAGTTTGACACCCCTGCTCTATAACGTCTTTTGAGGGTAGAAGTTGAAACAATTTATGCCCAGGATGTGAGGGGTCTGTAGATATTTTCACAGCCCCTATACTCCTGCAGTATACAGGTCCTCAGTGGAAGGCAGGTTGATAGTAAATGTTGGCCTTGTGCAGGGGTCGGCAACCCTAAACACTCAAAGAGCCACAAAGATCCTAACTGGAAGCCCCCCATTCAATTCTGGAGCCGATCAGAGGTCCAGTTCCCCCACCATAGACTCTCTTCCTAGCACGGCGTCCTTTTTCCTCTACCTGTCCTAACCGAAAGCCCTATCAATTGTGGAGCTGACTAGAAAACCCGCCCTTTGCCATAGAGTCTCCTCCTGGCGCGCCCTGCTTCCCCCCACCCTAACCGGAAGCTCCTCTCACAATTGTGGTGCCAACTGGTGAGAGGGAGCCGCAATAGAAGGATGAAAGAGCCACATGCGGCTCCAGAGCCATGGGTTGCTGACCCATGGCCTTGTGGAAAAAAACACAAAACAATTCACACAACATCTGAGGATTTCTCCGTGCTGTGGGCATAATCTGTGAATTGTTCCATTTTTGTCCAGGTTTCTTCGCTCACACACTCACTAAAAACACCCTGTCAAAAAAGTATTTTAAACTTGCATGATGCCAAGATGGGTTGAGCCTGCGAAAGTACTGAACAATACATGGGATTGAAGTTAATCCTTTGGTGGCAAAATCAGTAGGAAGTACTGGAAGGGGTGGGTGGGTGAGAACACACCTGGCTGTTTGATTACTTTGGCATTTGCAAATTTGTCAGTCTCTGTCTCTCTGTTGGTTTGGTTTGCAAAGTGCTCTGTTGATTGCAGAGATTTCCCAGTTTTTGTCTTTTTTAAAAAAAAACACACACACCTGTGTGACGTGCAAATTTATGTTCATTTTCCCCTTAAAAATTTTCAGCTCCTTTGCAAGGATTGAGGAAATGGTTTCTTTCCTCAGCTCACCTCTCCAGTCCTAGATTTCTAAATTTTGGTTTGGTTTTCTGCCAGTTATCTGAGTTCAGAATTTAAGTTTGAGTATGAGAAAACTATAATTACAATTTGCAGCAAAAACAAAGGCTTTTGGTTTGAAGTGGTTGGCAAACAAATATTCTGCCAGTTAATTAAGGAACTAGGCTGGAAAACAAGAAGCCATGAGTTCAAGTCTTGCCTTAGTCACGAAAGCCAACTGGGTCAATCACCGGGAGATTGTGAGTTCTAGTCCCGCCTTAGCCATGAAAACCAGCTGGATAACTTTGGGCCAGTCCCTCTCTCTTTCAGCCTAACTCACCTCAAAAGGGCTGTTGTGGGGAAAAGAAGAGGAGGAAGGCGTATTGGATATATTTGCCACCTTGAGTTAATTGTAAAAATAATAAATGTGGAATACAAATAAAATAAAGAAACATACATTTAGACATGGTATATATAGGCTGATTCACTGGAACAGGAGCTTTTTCTCCTTGTAGAGAAATCTTTTATTTCCTTGTTGTTAATTTGATAATATTTATTGGCATTTTTTTTCTCTGCCAAACAAGCTATTTATTTTACTAACAGTCATGGGCAAAGTTACTTGTAATTATTACCTTCTATAATACTGAATTCTTAAAAGGAAATGTAGATAGACGATCGATCGATCGATCGATCAATAGATATAAAATAGATAGAGATAGAGATGATAGATAGATAGATAGATAGATAGATAGATAGATAGATAGATAGATAGATAGATAGATAGATAGATAGATAGATATACAGTAGATAGATAGATGATAGAAACCATATGAGAGCATTTCACCGAGGCAGCCTTCGTCGGCGCCATCTTGGAAGATAGATAGATAGATAGATGATAGATAGATAGATAGATAGATAGATAGATAGATAGATAGATAGATAGATAGATAGATAGATAGATATACAGTAGATAGATAGATATACAATATAGAAATAGAGACAATAGATAGATAGATATACAGTAGATAGATAGATAGATAGATAGATAGATAGATAGATAGATAGATAGATAGATAGATAGATAGATAGATAGATAGGTGATAGATAGATATACAGTAGGTAGATATAGATAGATATACAGTAGATAGATAGATAGATAGATAGATAGATAGATAGATAGATAGATAGATAGATGATAGATAGATGATAGATGATAGATGATAGATAGATAGATAGATAGATTGATTGATTGATATACAATAGATAGAGAGACAATAGATAGATAGATAGATATACAAGAGATAGAGATAGAGATAAAGACAATAGATAGATATACAGTAGATAGATAGATAGATAGATAGATAGATAGATAGATAGATAGATAGATAGATAGATAGATATACATACAGTAGATAAATAGATGATAGATAGATAGATAGATAGATGATAGATAGATAGATAGATAGATAGATAGATAGATAGATAGATAGATAGATAGATAGATAGATAGATAGATAGATAGATATACAGTAGATATAGATGATAGATAGATAGATAGATATACAGTAGATAGATAGATGATAGATAGATGATAGATAGATAGATGATGGATATATGGATAGATAGATAGATAGATAGATAGATAGATAGATAGATAGATAGATAGATAGATGATAGATAGATAGATAGATAGATGATAGATAGATAGATAGATAGATAGATAGATAGATAGATAGATAGATATACAGTAGATAGATAGATGATAGATGATAGATAGATAGATAGATAGATAGATAGATAGATAGATAGATAGATAGATAGATAGATAGATAGATAGATAGATAGATAGATGATGGATGGATGGATGGATGGATGGATAGATAGATAGATAGATAGATAGATAGATAGATAGATAGATAGATAGATAGATATACAGTAGATAGATGAGAGATAGAGTTTAGAAAAAATCACAGAATCACAGGCACCTTCAAGGTCATCTAGTCCAACCCTCTTGCCAAGGCAGGAGACCGTATCCCAGCTCAACAACTGTCCAGTCTAGGCTCTGATTGTTCCCATGACACCCCCACCCCTTTTGTACAACATTGTCACAAGGTTTGATCTGTTTCCTTTGCCTAGGTCACCAGCCCCAATGGGAAATGGTTCGGTGAAACCCAGGTACCTGCGGAGGTCGGTCAGCCACGCCGGAAGCTGTCCTTTTGGTTGTTCCAGTTGCGGCAAGGTCCTGAAAGACCCGGGGTTGAGCATCAGCACAATAACAGGAGCTGCAGATCTTCTGAGGAACAAGATTTGGGAGCTGGAGAAAGAACTGAAGAGGCAGGAAGAGGAGTTACACGAGAGGAGCTATCACATCTTGGAGCTTCAGGAGCAGCTCGCCAAGCAAACGAAGACCATCGGAGACCTTACCGAACAGCTGAAGTGTAAATGCATCCAACTGAACAAACTACAAGATGTCGTGGTCACTCAAGGGACAAATCCTTTCCTTTTCCCCAGCCTTACAGAGACACCCAGGGACAGCCAAGCGGCAGGCAGCAACCGGAGAAGGGGTGCAAAAGAAGGGGTGTCTGCAGAGCCAACCACCCGGACATATGACCTAAGTGAGCAACCACGGTTTTCTTTTGAAAAAGCCAGAGTCCGAAAAGCCTCAAGGTGAGCATGTTTCTTGTTCCAGTTACATAGGATTGGGGAATCGGTGTGCTTAGCACATCATGTTGTGCATTGACCAGAATGATTACTCAGGCTGACTCTAGCCAGCTGCTGTCATAATATGAAAAATCAGCCATGCTCTTCCTTCCTTTCGATTTATCTTTAGGCTGCCTTTCAAGGCCGGCTTTTCCACTCTCATCCTAGGGCGGGGTCGGCAACCTTAAACAGTCAAGGAGCCATTTGGACCCGTTTCCCACAGAAAAGAGAACACCGGGAACCACAAAACCCTTCCCTTGCCTATTTCCTGAGCGGCCACAGAACTAGTATATGTTGTTGAATTAAACGATCTGTTTTCTTCTGAAACTTTTCTTTTCTTGGATTTATCCATGGTTGACCTACCGGGGCTCGAAAAGCTCAATAAATTGTGTGCCGGTGGGTATCACACATTGGCAATTGTGATGCATATTTTGAGCAACAGGGAGCCGCAGCAGAGGGATGAAAGAGCCACATGCGGCTCCAGAGCCGCAGGTTGCTTACCCCTGTCCTAGGGCATCTTAGGATCTGTCTGGCAGGAGCACATGTGTGTATGTGATACAGAAATGTAGTGCAATGGACACCGAAACCTAGTTTGCATGTAACAAGCCACGATGCCGTGTGTTTTTGGGGGGGATTTCATCTGCCCATTAGGGCTAAGGATTAGGGACAAAGACTTCTTAACACATGTTGGTTTGAAAAACCCAATATAGGATATCAGCTGTATCTTGTAGTATTAGATGGAATGGTGTTTATTTATTTTTATTTCTCAAGTAGTTTCTATATGATGGATATAATTTAAGTCCTGGGCCCACTGTTGAATCGTAGGTTGCATATTTAAAGTTCTACAGTTCTGAGGAGTCCTTGTTGCCCTGTGAGCTTGGTTGTTTTCTTGCAGACATTTCATTACCCAATGCACTGATGATGTTACCTAGTTTGGGTAATGAAACGTCTGCAAGAAAACAACCAAGCTCAGAGAGCACCAGGGACCCCTCATTTCAACCCCGATGTACAAATATTCTGTTTTACTGGTTCTGAAATTCTTTCCACATTTGGTGCCATGGCATTGTGTGTCCGTCCGTCCATCCATCCATCCATCCATCCACCCATCCACCCACCCATCCTTCCATCAATCTAATTTGGTGGATGCCAAACTACCTAAACTTCTGGGTGGTTTATTGAATGCATGAATGAATGAATGAATGAATGAATGAATGAATGAATGAATGAATGAATGAATGCATGCATGCATGCATGCATGCATGCATGCATGCATACATACATACATACATACATACATACATACATACATACATACATACATACAAGAGTTTACGCACCGGAAACAAATTCCTTGTGTCTAATCAAACTTGGCCAATAAAGAATCCTATCCTATCCTATCCTATCCTATCCTATCCTATCCTATCCTATGCTCCTATCCTACCCTACCCTACCCTACCCTACCCTACCCTATCCTATCCTATCCTATCCTATCCTATCCTATCCTATCCTCCTATCCTACCCTACCCTACCCTACTCTACCCTACCCTATCCTCCTATCCTATCCTATCCTATCCTATCCTATCCTATCCTATCCTATCCTATCCTATCCTACCCTACCCTACCCTACCCTACCCTACCCTACCCTACCCTACCCTACCCTACCCTACCCTATCCTATCCTATCCTATCCTATCCTATCCTACCCTACCCTACCCTACCCTACCCTACCCTACCCTATCCTCCTATCCTATCCTATCCTATCCTATCCTATCCTATCCTATCCTACCCTACCCTACCCTACCCTACCCTACCCTACCCTACCCTACCCTACCCTACCCTATCCTATCCTATCCTATCCTATCCTATCCTCCTATCCTATACTACCCTACCCTACCCTACCCTATCCTCCTATCCTATCCTATCCTATCCTATCCTATCCTATCCTATCCTATCCTATCCTATCCTATCCTATCCTACCCTACCCTACCCTACCCTACCCTACCCTACCCTACCCTACCCTATCCTATCCTACCCTACCCTACCCTACCCTACCCTACCCTACCCTACCCTACCCTACCCTACCCTACCCTATCCTCCTATCCTATCCTATCCTATCCTATCCTATCCTATCCTATCCTATCCTATCCTATCCTACCCTACCCTACCCTACCCTACCCTACCCTACCTTACCCTACCCTACCCTACCCTACCCTACCCTACCCTATCCTATCCTATCCATACATTCTGTGACAGAGATTCCTTGCCTGCAAGGAAGTATTTGTTCTCCGAGGACCTGGCCTCTGTAACTGCATAAGAGGAGAGAGATTTAGGATGAAAAGAAGAAAGCAGAGAGAAGAGCTAATTGTGCACAAAAGCTGTTGCCAGTTCTTAAACGTAAAACTCACTACTTATAAATGGCTCTTCCAAATGAAGGAACTCTGGGCTGTTTTTGCTCAAGGTCCAGGGGAGTCATTCTAAATGTGTGCCTCATACTTCGTGCTTTCATTCTGCTCCCTGTGAAGATTTTCTCCTCTTTTTTGCCAGTGGAGTCTGTCCGTGTCTTTGCAACTTAAGATAATTGTGGTGCATGTACACAATAGGCTTGTTTTTATAGCTGATGCCTGCAATAGAGCAGAAGGGAAAAAAAACACACAAATATTATCCCAGGCTTAGAAATGCTGTTCAACCAATGCCATTCCCAAGTAGAAGCTGATTTCCAACAACAAAGCTAGGCAGCTTCTACAAAGTGAAATTCTTCTTCTTCTTCTCTGCATTTCTCATTTATGCACAAATTTAAATAGAGGTTGGAGGAAATGTACAATTATTAAAATCACAAGAACTTATTTAAGATGTTGCCCTTTCATGCACCATGGCACACGGTTGGTGATGTTCTTATGGCTCTTCTTTTTCAACATATCTCCTGGTCTTCCAGCACACTGTGTTCAACCTTGGCAACTTTACAAATATGTGGACTTCAACTCCCAGAATTCTGCGAGTTGAAAAACATGTACTTTAGTTGCCAAGGTTGAAAAACACTGCAAGGAGTCCTTGGCTTATGATCACAGTTGAGTCCAAAATTTCTGTTGCTAAACAAGACAGTGGTTAAGTGAGTTTTGCCCCATTTTACGACCTTTCTTGCCACAGTTGTTAAGTGAATCCCTGCAGTTGTTAAGTTAGTCACATGGCTGTTAAGTGAATCTGGCTTCCCCATTGACTTTGCTTGTCAGAAGGTTGCAAAAGGTGATCACATGACCACAGCAGAGGTGGTATTCGCGTGAACCGTTGGCGGAAATTTGGCCAAGGTCGCCGAACGGGTAGCGATGGCCGGCTGGCCACGCCCCTGAACCAGTCCCCCCAGTCGCCGCTCACTTGCCCTGCCCGTCATGTTTGTTGCCGCCATGTTCTTCGCGCACGCGCATCCCATTGCCTTGCAAGTCCAATGGGATGCGCATGCGCGAAGAACATGACGTCGATGGCACGGCAGCAGCTTTTTCCGCGACCTCCGGTACTTTTTGGCGGCCTATGGCCAGCCGCCGCCTCTTTGCCAGCTGCTTTCCAGCAGTGGCAGCTGGCTGGGAGCCGCCGAAAACTCCGGTCAGCTTGCCTTCCGGACTCTGGACCAGCCGCCGCGGAAGGTAAGCAGCCGGAACAAAGAGGCAGTGGTGGGGGAGGAAGCGGGGCTAGGGCTGGGGCCACTAAAGGAGGGGAAACAGGGGTGACTGGCGAAGGGAGGGCAGGGGTAGATAGGTGGAAATTCCAAATTTTTCCCTACCTTTTCCTGTGGGCATGGCTAAGTTGGGGGGGTCATGTGACTGAGTGGGTGTGGGCGTGAGTAACATCAAGTTGGCCACACCCATTCAGTCACATCCCACCACCAAACCGGTAGCGAAAATTTTTGAAACCCACCACTGGACCACAGTACATTGCAGTCGTCATAAATATGAATCAGTTGCCAAGCATCCGAATTTTGATCACGTGACCATGGGGATGCTACAATGGTCGTAAGTGTGAAAAAGTTGTAAGTAACTTTTTTAGTGCTCTTATAACTTCGGACAGTTGCTCAACAAATGGTGGTAAGTCGAGGACTACCTGTATTCTAGAAGCTTTGTTCTTTCAAGGTTTCAAGATGTGGTTGCTACACCTCCTTTTAGACAGCTCCATGCAGGCTACTCATCAGAAAACCTCCTGTACAGATAGCTCTCAACTTACAACAGTTCATTTAGTGACCGTTCAAAGTTACAACGGCATTGAGAAACAGTGACTTACGACTATTTTTCACACTTACGACCATTGCGGCATCCCCATGACCACGTGATTTACATTTGGGCGCTTGACAACTGACTCACATTTATGACGGTTGCAGTGTCCCAGACTCATGTTATCATGGTGGGTTGCTGCCGGTTCAGACCGGTTTTCCTGAACCGGCAGCAGAAATTTGCCCCTGCTCGCCGAACCGGCAGTGATGGCTGGCTGGCCATGCCCCCCAAACCGGTTCTCCGGTCGCCGCTCCTTGAAAGCGGCTTGCAAAGAACCCTCTCTGAGGGTCATTTGCGCGACGTGACGGAAGTGCCAAACGCGCACTTCCGACGTGATGTGAACCAATAGGGATGCGACCTTCTGACAAGCAAAGTCAAAGGGGAAACCAGCTTCACTTAACAACCATGTGACTAATTTAAAAAAGTGCAGTGATTCACTTAATAAATGTGGCGATAAAATTTGCAAAATGGGGCACAACTCACTTACCAGATTTCTCAGTTAGCAACATACATTTTTGGCTCAGTGGTGGTTGTAAGTTGACGACTACCTGTATTGAACTCAAGAGCTGGTTCTAAGTAAAGTCTTAGTCTGCACAACAAAATAAGAAATCATCCATCAAAAGGGCAGGTGGACATGGTTGTTTTTTTTAAAAAAAATCATAGATGTGTTAGACTTGTGGGAACAAACTTCTGGACCAAATAAATATTTAATCTGCTCCTGCAAGTTTTAGTTCTGAGAGGTGATAGTCTGCCAGAATTTGACACTGGAACTGGCATTCAGTTTATTAGGCTTTTAAGTCAGATTGGGGCAACCAGCAGTTCATGGGACATGTTAAGATTCAGGCCTGTTTTATGCAGCTATACCAACACTCCCTGATGACTGAACATTGGAGACCTGATTTCCTGCCGTTTTAAGGCAGGAAGTACACGAATGTTGAATCATAAGCTTTGAAATAGGCTTAATATCATTCAAACAATAAGTTCTCTATAGAATAGAATAGAATAGAATAGAATAGAATAGAATAGAATAGAATAGAATAGAATAGAATAGAATTTTTTATTGGCCCAACGTGATTGGACACACAAGGAATTTGTCTTCGGTGCATAAGCTCTCAGTGTACATAAAAGCTATAAGTGATAAATCATGATCATAGTCATCATAAAAATACATTCATCATAAATCATAAGATACAACACTTAGTGATAGTCATAGGATATTAAATAAGCAATCAACGTAAATCATGCTAGGAAACTAAATAAACAATATAAATCGTAAAGCTACACGCAGCAAAATTTCAGCCATAAGTAGAAAAGGATATGGGTAATAGGAAGGATGAATAGAATAGAATAGAATAGAATAGAATAGAATAGAATAGAATAGAATAGAATAGAATAGAATAGAATAGAATAGAATAGAATAGAATAGAATAGAATAACAGAACAGAACAGAATAGAACAGAACAGAATAACAGAGTTGGAAGGGACCTTGGAGGTCTTCTAGTCCAACCCCCTGCTTAGGCAGAAAACCGTACAACATTTCAGACAAATGGTTATCCAACATCTTAAAAACTTTCAGTGTTGGAGCATTCACAACTTCTGGAGGCAAGTTGTTCCACTGGTTAATTGTTCTAACTATCAGGACATTTCTCCTTAGTTCTAAGTATATGTGAACATTTTGTCATCCGTAATGAATATACACATCCCAGGATAATGTTGCAGGATTCAATCTGAGCCCAAAGGTTTATTGTTCAAACCTTTCAGGCTTGTACTGGAGCCCATCATCAGGGAACTTCTCTCTTCCAGAATATGTGTACTGTTCTATGTGAACAACGTGGTAGCTCAGTGGTTAAGACACTGGGCTTGTTGGCTAGAAAGCCAGCAGCCCAGGTTCGAGACCTGAGCGCCATGCAACGGGTGAGTTCCCGTCCTCGCCCTGGCTGCTGCCAACCTAGCAGTTTGAAAGCATGCAAATGTGAGTAGATAAATAGATAAATTATGTGAGAAGGTAACAGCGCTCCGAGATGTCATGTTGGCCACATGACTGGACATGTCTTCGGACAGCGCTGGCTCAGTGGTCTTAAAACAGAGGTGAGCACCGTCCCCTATAGTCTGCAACTACCGGAGTAAAATCTGGAGGGTCTCCTTTACTTTACTTACTGTATATATTACATTTATATGGTTCCTGATTGTATGTAGCTTTTAGTTGTTAATGAGGGTGTTGATTGTGTCATCCCCCATTAGATTTGGCCTTTGTTTACTTTCCCACCTCTGGTTTAAGGCAAATTGTAGTTGGTCAGGAGCAAGTCAGAGTTAGGTGATAATCATTTTCAGTTTTTTAGCAGCTACGTGGGTAAGAAACCGAAATATTAGTTGCCTTCTGTGACACATAATGATAATTTTTCTGTGTTGTTATGGAAACAGGTGATAACTCTTATGGGTCAGTGTGTGGTGTATTCAGCTCCCAAGGAGAAAGGAACTTTTGAGAGATTATATAAATGAAACCTGTAAGGAATTTGGGCTCCGTGAGAAGGAAATAGAGACTGCAGAGAAAAGGGAAGCGGGCTTGAGAACAGCCAGCGATTTCCTCGCCTTCCTTACTGGGGTGTCTATCAAGAGTGCAAAGCCTAAATATATTTTTAAAAAAGGGAGTTACCCTTTCTTTGAATGCAACAGCATTAAATGGGAAAAATACTAATGGCTGCATGAGATATTTCTGTTGGTGTTTGTCCCATCTTCTAATTATGGGACCTCTGGCAGTTCGATTAAAAAAGCAACCAACTCTCTAGGCATTGAAGAGTCTGTTCAGCATGAAACCATCATATCTGTCTCTGAAAGGAACCCCACGGTTTCTGGTTTCTCCAACATCAGAGATTTCGGAGGAGAAATCTCTACAAACACTAAGCCCGTAGGGAACCAGTGATTATAACAGAGAACAGCTTCATTCGCTCCTAAATATTGAGTTTGAGACGTCTAGAAGGTCAGGATGGTCCACAACTAGCTATTGTGACCATAGGGGTCTTTTCTCACAACCTCCCAATCACCTCTTTTTCCCTGTCACGTCCCAATGGCGTTGTCTTCATCTCCTCACGTCTCAGCTCATCATCTCATCTCATCTCATCTCATCTCATCTCATCTCATCTCATCTCATCTCATCTCATCTCATCTCATCTCATCTCATCTCATCTCATCACACTCATCCCTAGCCTATGGGAGGAGACGGTTTCAGTTGTTCTTAGCTGTCCTAGTGTGACAGTGTTTTCTCCTATATGCAATGGAATGGAATGGAATGGAATGGAATGGAATGGAATGGAATGGAATAGAATAGAATAGAATAGAATAGAATAGAATAGAATAGAATAGAATAGAATAGAATAGAATAGAATAGAATAGAATAGAATAGAATAGAAAATATGGAATGGAGTGGAGTGGAGTGGAGTGGAATGGAATGGAATGGAATAGAATAGAATAGAATAGAATAGAATAGAATAGAATAGAATAGAATAGAATAGAATAGAATAGAAAATATGGAATGGAATGGAGTGGAGTGGAGTGAAATAGAATAGAATAGAATTGAATTGAATTGAATTGAATTGAAAAAATTATTTGACCAAATGTGATCAGACACATAAAGAATTTGTCTCCAATGAAGAAGCTCTCAGTGTACATGCAAAGAAAAATAATAATAATAACTAATAATAATTAATAATTAATAATAATAATAACACTAATAACAACAACAACAACAACAACAACAACAACAACAACAACAACAACAATAATAATAATAATAATAATAATAATAATAATATATAATAATATATAATAATCATATATCTTAAGAAGATATTTGGTTGATACCTAGGACACTGGCAGCAACCCGTATCAACCATTAGCACCAGTCAATGATATTTGTGACACATTTTTAAACGTTCAGTTGACCGAGTTTCATGTTTAATGAATAATAATAATAATAATAATAATAATAATAATAATAATAATAATAATAATAATAATAATAATAATAATAAGTAGTAGTAGTAGTAGTAGTAGTAGTAGTAGTAGTAGTAGTAGTAGTAGTAGTAGTAGCAGTAGTAGTAGTAGTAGTAGTAAAAAGATAAGAAGGATAATAATAATAATACTGCAATCATACATGGGTAAATGTACAGAGACATTAGACAGTACTGTGAGGATTAGGGGTTCAGCAGAGTGATGGCACAAGGGAAAAAATTGTCCCCATGTCTAGTTGTTTTGGCATGCAATGCCCTGTTAGTGGCGTCCCGAAGGGTGGAGTTGAAACAGTTTATGTCCCGGATGTGAGGGATCTGCAGTTGTCTTCTCAGCCCTCCTTCTGACCCACGCAATATGCAGGTCTTTTATGGAAGGTAGGCTGTTTGCAGTCACTCTTTGTGCAGTCCTAACTATCCGTTGAAGTCTGTACCTGTTCGGTTTGGTTGCTGTACCAAACCAGACAGTTATAGAAGTACATATGACAGACCCAATAATTCCTCTGTAAAACTGTATCAACAGCTCCTGGGAGCAGCCTGAACTTCCTGAGTTGATGCAGGAAGAACATTCCTTGTTAGGTGTGCATTTCAAATCCCCCAAACGTGAAGGACTCCTAATACTGTGCTCTCAACTATAGTAAGAGGTGGTAGAATAGAAGGGCCCCTCCTAAAACTCACTCAAATCTCTTCAGTTTTAAGCATGTTCATGTATATTTCTATACAGCAGAAACTACCGTATTTTTCAGAGTATAAGATGCACCTTTTTCCCCCCTAAAAGAGGGTGAAAATCTGGGTGCGTCTTATACACCGAATGTAGCTCCGCCCAGCCTCTGAAACGGACCTTTGCAAGGCTAAAACAACCTCTCAAACCAAGCTTTGCAAGCCTGAAAAAGCAGCCTTTAAAACGGACCTTTGCAAGGCTAATATACCTGTTCCAGGCTGTTTGCTAAGGACGCTAGCCAGATGGATGCTGGTAGGCAGAATTTTTTTTTCTTATTTTCCTCCCCAAAAACTAAGGTGCGTCTTATACTCCAGTGCGTCTTATATTCCGAAAAATACGGTATATAAAATGAGTTAAGCTGTACCAACAATACCTTGGAAGGAAGTCAGATGGCTGCATGTAACACTGACCATAGAATTCCAGAGGTGATTCCAATGGAACTGGACTTCCTGGTTTTTCTTTGAAGACGTTTTGCTTCTCATCCAGGAAGCTTCTTCAGCTTCTTCAGAGCTTCAGAGCTTCTTCCATAAGAAGCGAGACGTCTTCAAAGAAAAAACCAGAAAGTCCAGTTGCCTCTTGAAAAAAAAACCACCTTTGGGACAACCATGACCTGGAGGATTGAGACGCTCCATAGACACCGACCGCAGAAGCAGGCAGGGATCAGCAACAGGACATTAGATGTCATGCCTGCAGTGGTGGGTTCCTACCAGTGCGGTCCACTCTATAGCACCGGTAGTGGCCCACTGGTGACGTCACAGTACCGGTGCGGTCGGTTGCCGGTGCCTGGGCACTGCCATTTTTAAAAAAAATTTTTTTTTAAAAAATTTCTTCTACGCATGCCCAGAAGCCGAATTTCCAGCACTGCTCATGCACTGCCTTCCTACCCCACAGTGAGTCCAAGCAGGGGAGGATGGCTGAGGGAGCGCGTGAGACGCTGAAAGAACGGGCGGCAGGAGCTATCTCCATTCCCCTTCCTTCAGCAGTTCAAGAAGCCACGAACGCACGGTGATGATCCCAGGCATTTTCACACGTTTGAGGCTTCTCGAGCTGCTGAGGGGAGGGGGAATGGGCAGCAGGACCTATCTCAGTTCCCCTCCCTTCAGCAGTCCGAGAAGCCACACCCACCTGGTTACATGGCTGGCAAGCCACACCCACAAAATAAGCCACGCCCACAGAGTAGTAGTAAAAAAATTAGGAACCTGCCCCTGCATGCCTGTATATTTTTTTGGTTGGCCCAAGCATAAATAGATAGCACTTCAGCTCGGCACTGAAGAAACGCCTTTAGTTGTCACTCACAATTGTCCTGTTCAAATGACAAATTCTGGAATTCCCAGCAATCATCCACGCTAGGAATGATGGATGCCATTGTGTTCCACACCTGTAATGTGAGGAAAGTCCAATATATCTCTACTTACTTATGATGAAGCGTTCAGAGTTTGATACGTGTTGATCTTTGTTCCTGGAAAGTGAGGGTGTGGGCTTGGAGAAAGGTCACAGAAGGTCACAGGTGAGATCTGAATTGGGCTAAAAGCCAGTAAACATCCTGAGGCACTTTCTGATGTTTTCCATGTAGTTAGTGATACCGATCGACCTCCGTGCTTAGAAATTTGCAACCTCTCTTAGATCTTCATACATCTCCTTTTCACTATAGTCCTCTTAAGAATCAACTCTCTTCAACATTAACTCTTGTGCAAAGATCAGAAAATCTCTGGATTATTTTCCCCAAACACGGAAATGAACAAAACTCAGTTTTATGACTTGTTTATCAATGTAGTGTTGCAATTCTGACTTTTGCTTGAGTATTGGAAGTGCTTTTCTGTCATCCTATTGTCATATTCCCAGGGCAGTTTAAAGAAAGTATAAGGCAATGAGAAATAAACCCAAACTCAAATGTAGACTTTTTAACGTCAGCATGATAAAGCAGCCAGCATGACTAACGTTCTAATGAGAAGTGTGGGAAAATAAAATGAAGATTTTGTGTGTCATCACAGAAATAAACCTCCTCTACTTCCACATGGGATGATGAGGCTACAAGAGAAAGGTCTTAATGTACATAACTATATGGAAGGACCAACAGAAGATGAACTTATGTGTAGCTCAGCTCTGAATTGTGATGTCCTTAGTTAGTCTCTGAGCTTGGTTATTTGCTTCCAGACATTTTACTACCCAAGTGGGTAATATCATCAGTGATGTTGTATGGAGGAAGTTTGTTCAGCACACATCTTGGTCCATTATGTGGAAATAACTGCGTTGTCTTCCTGTAGTGTATATAATATTACAGGTAGTCCTTGACTGGTGGGTTCTACTTACCTTCCCCACCGGTTCGCATTGCGACGTTTTGCGCGCGCGTCCCCTCGTGCAATTTGGCTTCTGCGCATGCTCAGTAGCAGGAATCAGCCCGAAACACAGCTGAGGAGCTGATCAGCTGTGCTTTGGGCAAAGAAATAAAGGTCAGTATTAACCCGGAGGGTGGGTGGGATTTTCCTTTTTCAAACAGCTGAAGAGGAGAAACCATCCAAACAGGGAAAAATTCACAAAAAATTCACAAAAAAAGATGGCGGAGCACACGGACCCACCTCTGATCAAAACCACTACTCAAAAATGCATTTTCCCCCATTGTATGCAAAAAGTCTGTATGGGGTTTCAAGTTAACCATAAATGTAGATACAAGCAGTCCTTAACTTACGACTGCATTTGAGCCCAACATTTCTCTTGCTAAACAAGACAGCTGTTAAGTGAGTTTTGCCCCATTTTACGACCTACTTTGCCAGAGTTAATCAAATCACTGCGGTGGTTAAGTTAATAACATAGTTGTTAAGTGAATCTGGCTTCCCCATTGACTTTGAATGTCAGAAGGTCACCAAGGGTGATCACATGACCCTGGGACACTACAGCCGTCATAAATACGTGCCAATTGCCAAGAGTCTGTGACCATTTCATCATGAGGACGCTACAATGGTCATATTTGTAAAATCAAGTGCAACTCACCTTGATTAGTAATAGAAATTCTGATCCCAATTTTGGTCGTATGTCGAAGACTACCTGGGTTACCTTTGCCGCTAAGTAGGAGACACGAGTTCAGCTGCTATGCTTTGAAGGAGCTCTGGGTTTCATCCTGGGGGAAGATGGAGCTACCGTATTTTTTGGAGTATAAGATGCACCGGAGTATAAGACGCACCTTAGTTTTTGGGGAGGAAAATAGGGGAAAACAATCTGCCTACCAGGTATTCATCTGGCTAGCGTCCTTAGTCTGGTCAGCTTCAGCACATTATTTTATCCCCTGGTTAGGGCTTAAAAAAACCTTCTTCGGAGAGAGTAACAATGAAAGAGCCTGCAAGCCGGTAAGAGCTGGGAAGATAGTTAGCACCTGGTTAGGGCTAGAAAAAAAACTTATTCGGAGCAAGTAGAGCAATGAAAAAAAAACCTGCAAAGACTTAGGTCTGGAAAAACATTCTTCGGAGAGAGTAACAATGAAAAGGCCTGCAAGGTAAGAGCTGGGAAGATCGTTAGCACCTAGCTAGGGCTGGAAAAAAAGCTTTGAAAAAGCTACATTCAGAGTATAAGACGCACCCAAATTTTCAGCCACTTTTAGGGAGGAAAAAGGTGCGTCTTATACTCTGAAAAATACGGTAATTAAAATTGGCCATTTTCCTATTAAAACCTCTAGCCTTCCCTCGAAACCTGACTTTTTTCTTTCTGTCTGTCTTATAATAGTTTGTGTGCATGTGTTTTATGTGTGTCAGGAAAGAAACTTTTATAAACTACATTTAAACCACCTAATTAAAGAGTCTATGGAGATTCTCAACCATCCAGGTCATGGTTGTTAGTTCTCATCCAAGAGGTTTTCAAAGAAAAAAACCAAGAAATTCCAGTTGCCTTTTGGAAAAGCACCTTTGGGACACATAACTAAGAAAAACAAGACTGCTTTAAAATTTTTATGCATTTTCAGACAGCTTATTTCTCCATTCGAATTCCTAGAATTGGATCCCCCTAGAGATCACGTTGAATGAGCTGGCCAAACTCAATTCAAGTTCTCTTTTTTCCCCCCCTGTTCTGTTTCGCTATTCCTTCGTAAAAACTACTTACGGGTTAATGCTTGCTGATGAGTTTTGTTTTTTGACTGAACATCATGACCTACTTACAGCATAGCTTTTAATCGGGAGCACCCAAACGATCAAAGTTTCCAATCTGGATTCCTGGGCTGTCATGGTATTTTCTTAACCTTTTATCACTGCCATTCTTCATCCTCGGCTCTGCTGTAAAAATAATAAAGGAAATAAATCAAATCATGAAATGAAAAGTGATTGCTCACTGTCAGGGCGTTCCCTAGAGATGTTAATGCGATGCTTGATTTTCTGAGACCATTTTACAGCATGTTGTTCCATTAATCCATGTGTAAAGGGACTTGGAGATTTTCATGAATGGGATGTAGAGATTTGTTTCACTACACTGACTGTTGAAGGGGCACTCATAATAGTAAGGTGACCAATCGTCCTCCTTTAGGGAGGACAGTCCTTCTTTTGTAAGTTCTGTCCTTTCCCGAAAAGTGTCCTCCTACATGTCCTCCTTTTTGATATTTGAAGACTAATCTGTTGCGTGTTATGTGACGTATTTGTATTTGACATGACGATTCGTCAAGGCTCGGTACAGTGCGGTATAAGACGCGATTATGAGACGCATGCGCTCCGCACGGGAGACCTTGAGAGAGAGCGCCGCGTGCAAGTGGCTTTCTTTACTTCTTATGTTATGCGCTATGTTTACTTCTTATATTATGTTGATACTCTAGCTGCAGCACTTGGCGTAAAATTCAATATGAAGGATATTTCTTGTTCAGATATTTCCAATATATTTTTAGAAGATGATACATTGACAAAAAATATTAATTCAATGGAAAAGTACTCATTTAAATAATAATTAAAAGGCATGTAAGCATAATTACAATATAAAATGTTACAAATGTTTTTATTATGCATATATCATATTATAGTGTATTATTGTTGCAATGTATAAAATGTTTTTTATTTACGATATTTTTTTCAATTTATTTGTCCTCCTTTTCATTGTAAAAAAGTTGGTCACCTTAATAATAGTTACCCTTAATTGCTAAAGCGCAAATACTGCCCCTTTAAATTAGTTCTGGGTTCAGGTTTGCTTATTTGCAAATGAATGATAAAGAGGTCTAAAATAAAATGTTTCTTTACCTCAGCAACTTTAAGGTGTACGGACTTCAACTCCCAGAATTCCCCAGCCACCGTGCTGGCTGGGGAATTCTGGGAGTTGAGGTCCGTACATCTTAAAAGTTGTTGAGGTTGAGAAATACTGGTCTGATACAGCGGCGGGTTCCTAATTTTTTTACTACCACTCTGTGGGCGTGGCTTATTTTGTGGGTGTGGCTTGCCAGCCATGTGACCGGGTGGGCGTGGCTTGCCGGCCATGTGACTGGGTGGGCATGGCTTCTCGGACTGCTGAAGGGAGGGGAACTGAGATAGGTCCTGCCGCCCATTCCCCCTCCCCTCAGCAGCTCGAGAAGCCTCAAACGTGCGAATATGCCTAGGATCATCACCGCGTGTTCGTGGCTTCTCGGACTGCTGAAGGGAGGGGAATGGAGATAGCTCCTGCCGCCCGTTCTTTCAGCATCTCACGCGCTCCCTCAGCCATCCTCCCCTGCTTGGACTCACTGTGGGGTAGGAAGGCAGCGCATGCGCAGTGCTGGAAGCTCGGCTTCTGGGCATGCGCAGAAGAAAATTTAAAAAAAAATTAAAAAATTTTTTCTTAAAAATGGCGCCCAGGCACCGGCAACCGACCGCACCGGTACTGTGACGTCACCAGCGGGCCGCTACTGGTGCTATAGAGTGGACTGCACCGGTAGGAACCCACCACTGGTCTGATATCTCAATTTTAATGGGCTTATGTTAACGTGACCATGGACAGACCTATTTGGCAGGAATTTGAGGCAAGCAGTGAAAAGTGTAGCAGAAGTGGTAAAAGGATTCGCGGCCCTTTGTCTTGAGGCGAATAAATATTTAGTTGAGAGATAGATAACATAGATCTTTCAGAGGCTTTGGACTACGACTCCCATAATGCCTTGCCATTAATGATTGGAGCTAAACTCTAAAATATCTGGACAAGAGAAAATGCTTCTCCTCCTAACAGTGTAACAGAACTTTGTGCTACAGGATTTGGGAAAAGACCACTGCCTTAGATAGGTTTTAGTGGAAGTTACAATAATCCAGGATATGTTTGTCAGTGGCTAATTATGATGACAACTGCTTGTCATCCCTGTTAACAGACTATATATCATGTCTTGGGTATTTTAATTGCTTGGAGGAAGGAGAACAGAGAATTTCACCTCTTGATATGAGTTCCCTATGAAGTTGCTAAAGTTGATATTATTTATAAAACTTTTGAAATAATAAACAACCTGCCTTGGTAAAGCAGTGAGGAGTTGTTAACAATCTTAAAGTAAAAGAGAATATTGGTAGCTCAAGGTTGCACTGTGAGGTCCTTGATGCTCTCTGACCTGGGTTGTTTTCTTGCAGACGTTTCATTACCCAACTAAGTAATCTCATCAGTGTTAGAAGGGAGTGGAGTTTGCTCTCTGTTTATATACGAGGGGCTTGCCCTGTCATTGTTGGTGGAAGTGAACACTTTGTATATAAACAGAAAGCAAACCTCAGTCCCTTCTAGCACTGATGATGTTACCCAGTTAGGTAATGAAACATCTGTAAAAAAAAAACCAAGTTCAGAAAGCACCATGAATTGCCTTCCTTTGTTTTTAAAATGTGGTTTTTAAAATAAGAGCCAAGGTGGCGCAGCGGTTAGAGGCAGTACTGCAGGCCACTTTAGCTGACGGTGATCCCCAGGTCAGTGGTTCAAATCTCACCGGCTCAAGGTTGACTCAGCCTTCCATCCTTCCGAGGTAGGTAAAATGAGGACCCAGATTGTTGGGGGCAATATAAATATACATTGCTTACTGGTGTAAACCACTTAGAGAGTGCTTGCACTGTGAGGCGGTATATAAATGTCACTAATAAATGAAGTCTGGTAACGTGAAGTCAACAGAAAACTACTTGCCACATATAGGTCAAAAAAGGGGGTTTAATAAAAGCTGCTTGTGTGAGCAGTCACCTTCTTGTTGGAAATGCAATTCATGAGTAGGTACGTTGACAGATAATTTTTGACATGACTTATTACTGATATATTTGGGTTTGCAGTCAACCATACTGTTAATATGAATGTGTAAACAACCAGATTGTTCTCTAACCATTGTACATTGAAGTCTCATACGTTGTTCTTAGCTAGATCCTCCATATTTCGGGAGTGCAAATCACATCAAGAACTGTAGACTGTAGACCAGTGATGGCGAACCTTTTTTTCCTCGGGTGCCGAAATAGTGTGTGCGCGCGCTATCGCACGCACATGCGTGCCCGTACCCATAATTCAAAGCCCCCCACTCACCCCACCCCCCTGCGCATACGTGCGTGACATCTCCCACTCCCCCGTTTCCCGACTTCCAGTGGGCCCAGTAGGCCCATTTTTCGCCCTCCCCAGGCTCCAGAGGCTTTCTTGGAGTTTGGGGAGGGCAAAAACACTCCCCCCCGCCACTCCGGAGGCCCTCTGGAGGCCGAAATCGCCCTCCCAGTCTCCGCGTGAGCCAAAAATCAGCTGGCAGGCACGCACATGCGCGCTGGAGCTGAACTAGGGCAACAGCTCGTGTGCCGGCAGATATGGCTCCGCGTGCCACCTGTGGCACCCGTGCCATAGGTTCGCCATCACTGCTGTAGACTGTGGGGAGGCTAAACAATAGCAGTTATTCTGCCACATAAAAGAAGTCTGAACTGGAACCGTAGCAGAGGACAGTTGTATAGATTTCCAACATTTGAATTGATTTGTTTTGTTTTTACAAAAGAGTGCGAAGAAACGAAGCCACTCAACTTTCCCTAATTCCATAAATTATGGGAGCAATCTGGTATCTTCTCTTGCCACACTCTTTTCCATGTATCGCACCATGGAGTCATCACAATGAAACAAAGAAAAAAAATTGCTCTAAGTTATTTGTATTTTCTTTTATTTCGGCTTATTTGCTACCTGCTACTCCTGGAACTTTTGTTAAGCACTTTGTCTTTGCTGTCGACTCCCTCCAGCATTTCATGTTTTGAGTTATGAATTGCTTTTGCTTCCTAGCCTGGGTCCTTTGTCATAATTAGAACAGCAGCATTAACTTTGGATGTATTGGATGCTGCTGAAGAATTCTGCATTGTTTTCTGGGGGCTGAAATAATTGTTTTGTGACTGAATGACTTAACCAGAACTCATTGCGGCTATCAGATTATTGGCAGAATAGAATAGAATAGAATTTTTTAATTGGCCAAGTGTGATTGGACACACAAGGAATTTGTCTTGGTGCATATGCTCTCAGTGTACATAAAAGAAAAGATACATTCGTCAAGAATCATAAGGTACAGTACTTAATGATAGTCCGGGTACAAATAAGCAATCAAATCATATTAGGAACCAGTCAATATAAATCATAAGGATATAAGCAACAAAGTTACAGTCATTAGTGGGAGGAGATGGGTGATAGGAATGATGAGAAGATTAATAGTAGTTCAAACTTTGTAAATAGTTTGACAGTGTTGAGGGAATTATTTGTTTAACAGAGTGATGGCATTCTGGAAAAAACTGTTCTTGTGTCTAGTTGTTCTGGTGTGCAGTGCTCTATAGCGTCGTTTTGAGGGTAGGTGTTGAAATAGTTTGTGTCCAGGATGTGAGGGGTCTGTAGATATTTTCACAGGCCTCTTTTTGACTCGTGCAGTATACAGGTCCTCAGTGGAAGGCAGGTTGGTAGCAATTGTTTTTTCTGCAGTTCTAATTATCCTCTGAAGTCTGTGTCTGTCTTGTTGGGTTGCAGATCCAAATCAGACAGTTATAGAGGTGAAGATGACAGACTCAATAATTCCTCTGTAGAACTGAATCAGCAGCTTCTTGGGCAGTTTGAGCTTTCTGAGTTGGCGCAGAAAGAACATTCTTTGTTGTGTTTTTTTTATGACTTTTTGATGTTAGGTGACCATTTTAGATCTTGCGATATGGTAGAACCTAGAAATTTGAAGGTCTCTACTGTTGATACTGTGTTGTCTAGTATTGTAAGAGGTGGAAGTATGGGAGGGTGTCTCCTAAAGTCTACCACCATTTCTATGGTTTTGAGTGTGTTTAGTTCCAGATTGTTCCAGTTGCACCACAAGGTTAGTTGTTCAACCTCCCGTCTGTATGCGGATTCATCATTGTCTCGAATGAGGCCGATCACTGTTGTGTCACCTGCAAACTTCAGTAGTTTATCAGATGGATCGTTAGAGATGCAGTCATTGGTATATAGAGAGAAGAGAAGTGGAGAGAGCACACAGCCTTGGGGAGCCCCTGTGCTACAGGTATCTGATGTGATTCTGCTTAGCTTCACCTGCTGCTTCCTGTTTGTTAGAAAAAGATCAGTATAACCAGAAAAGTATAATCCTGTCATCTGTGGGGTATCTCTAGGACAGTGGTGGCGAACCTTTTTAGGCTCGCGTGCCAAAAAGGGGGGGGCGCACTAGCGCGCGCTCGCGTGCCCACACCCATTCCCTCCCCCCCACGCATGCGCACAACACCCCCCCATGCTGCCCCCTGCGCATACGCACACACCCCCACCCCCGCGCAAAGGCTTACCGGAGCCTGGGACGCCGAAATGGGCAAACCGGAAGTGCGGAAAAACGCACTTCCGGTTTGCCGGTGAGCTGTTTTTTGCACTCCGGAGGGTTCAGGGAAGCTCCCTGAAGCTCCGGAATGCAAAAAACTACAAAACGGACAAACCGGAAGTGCGGAAAAATGCACTTCCGGTTTGTCTGTTTTGTAGTTTTTTGCATTCCGGAGCTTCAGGGAGCTTCCCTGAACCCTCCGGAGTGCAAAAAACAGCTCACCGGCAAACCGGAAGTGTGTTTTTCCGCACTTCCGGTTTGCCGGTGGGCAACGCTCGCGTGCCGTCCCCTATGGCTCCGCGTGCCACCTGTGGCACGCGTGCCATAGGTTCGCCACCACGGCTCTAGGAGATTTGCAGTACAGGTAGTCCTTGATTTGCAACAGTTCATTTAGTGACTGTTCAAGATTACGACACTGAAAAAAGTGAGCTCCTACTACTTGCCTCAGCTCCTGCCCACCTAGCAGTTCAAAAGCATGCAAATGCAAGTAGATAAATAGGTACCACTTCGGTGAGAAGGTAACACTGTTTTGTGTGCCTCAGTGTTATAGTCATGTTGGCCATGTGACCACGGAAAGAGTCTTCAGACAACACTAGCTCCATCGGCGAAGAAACGGAGATGAGAATCACCTTCTGGAATCAGATATAAGTGGACCGGATAAACTATTACTTTTACCTTTATGTTGTGATCACAGCTTTGTTTCTCTGGAGCGGTGTTTCTCAACCTTGACAAGTTGAAAATGTGTGAACTTCAGTTCCCAGAATTCGCCAGTCGGCACACTGTTGGCATGGTGGCTGTGGCAATTCTAGGAATTGAAATTCACATATCTCAAAACTTGCTAAAGTTGAGAAACACTGCTCCAGAGATCTAATGTGGTGACTTTAATTCTCTCTTGAAGTAACAAAGGGTAGACATAGAAATATACAGGTAGTCCTCGACTTACAACAGTTTGTTTAGTGACCGTTCAAAGTTACAACGGCACTGAAAAATGTGATTTATGACTGTTTTTCACAGTTATGATCTTTGAAGCATCCCCCTGATCATGAGATTGAAATTCAGATGCTTGGCAACTGATTCATATTTATGACCGTTGCAGTGTCCCGGGGTCATGTGATCTCCTTTTGCAACCGTCTGACAAGCAAAGTCAACGGGGAAGCCAGATTAACAACCATGTTCCTAACTTGACCACTGCAGCGATTCACCTAACAACTGTGGCAAGAAAGGTTACAAAATGGGGCAAAACTCACTTAACAAATGTCTCACTTAACAACAGAAATTTTGGGCTTAATTGTGGTCGTAAGTTGAGGACTACCTGTGTCAGGGTTTTTGTAAAAAGAGGGTCAACATTACCTCTTCTGAAAGGCAATCTGAGCACCAATATTAATCTTTCTATGCAGGATGCAGCTATATGGAAATATATTCTTGGAGATGTAATTTTTATCCTCAAGGAATAATGATGAGATCCAGGGGTGGGCTTCAAAAATTTTACCAAGGAGTTCTCTGCCCGGTTCTGGGTGGGTGTGGCCATGGTGGGTGTGGCCTAGTCAGCCTCCTGCACCACAGTGGAGTGGGTGGTTTTTGCCCTCCCCGAGCTCCGGAGGCTTTCCTCGAGCCTCTGGGAGGGCGAAAACAGCCTCCCCAGGCTCCAGAGGCCCTCTGGATGCCAGAAATGGGCCCATTTCTGGCCTTCCTGAACTTCTGGTGGGCTGCTTTTCGCCCTCCTCAGCCTCCGCGCGCGCCCTGCACTTACCTGCATCCAAAACGGGCCGTGTGGGAGCTCCTGGGAGGGGAGGAGCGGGGTGGTTGGGACTAGCCAAGAGTGGGATTTGGGGGTTCCCGAACTGCACAGAATCTTAGCTAGAGGTTCTCCCGAACCCCTGTGAACCCCCAGCAGCCCACCCCTGACGAGATCTATCACCATGTACAGACTAAGCACCCATCTTGGAATATTTCTTAGACTTCTCTGCGGTTGTTTCACTTGGTCTTTCAGTGGAGATCTGAGGCTCTACTCTGAGAGGGGATGGATGAAACAGAACATATGAATGACCTTGGGGAAAGATGCTGCCTAGGAAACAATCAGAGAAGAGAGGCAGGAGCCCACAGTCGCTTAACAGTCAGAGGAAAAAACTTAGGAAAGATCCATCCTAAATGGACCAAGTAGTTAAATATGGAGGCAGGGAGTTTGTGCCTTCAGATTTGCAAGATTCGGTTAATGTAGACTTACCATAAAACAGAATGAATTACAGGTAATCCTCGACTTAACAACACTTCACTTAGTGACTGACTCATAATTTATGACCGTTGCAGTGTCCCGGGGTCATGTGATCCCCTTTTGCAAACTTTTGACAAGTAAAATCAATGGGGAAGTCGGATTCACTTAACAACACGTTGACTAATTTAGCCACTACCAAAAATTCCACTTAGCAAGTGTAGCAAGAAAGGTCGTAAAATGGGGCAAAACTCACTTAGAAACAGAAATTTGGGGCTCAATTGCGGTTGCAAGTCGAGGACTACTCGTAATGTGGTCTTGTTTCTTGTCAGGTTTATCTGGGTGGGGGGCTGACATCAATCTTGCAAGCAGAATCTTCTCTCTTTCCCCAAGGTTATTTATACATTCCATTACAATGGAACCACGGCTGAAAAGAAAATTGATCTAATTAGGCAAATAGAGTGGATATGATTATACTCCATGCATTTTTTTTCCTGTCAAGCAAAAATAATAACTTTCAGATGAGGTCTGGAGTTATATCCCAAAGATTTGGGAGAACACATAGAGAGTGGATTTGTGGCAAGGAGATTTTTTTTCCATAGACAATTAAATAGAGAAAGTTTCTTGAAGTAGGAGTATTTGAGTAACAGCAACCTATTCTATATTTTATATTTATATATACTGTATTTTTTGGAGTATAAGACGCACCTTTTTCCTCCCTAAAAGTGGCTGAAAATTTGGGTGCGTCTTATACTCTGAATGTAGCTTTTTCGGAGCTTTTTTCCCAGCCCTAACTAGGTGCTAACGATCTTCCCAGCTCTTACCTTGCAGGCTTTTTCATTGTTACTCTCTCCAAAGAGTGTTTTTCCAGCCCTAAGTCTTTTCAGGGTTTTTTTCATTGCTCTACTTACTCCAAATGAGTTTTTTTCTAGCCCTAACCAGATGCTAATGATCTTCCCAGCTCTTACTGGCTTGCAGGCTCTTTCATTGTTACTCTCTCAGAAGAAGGTTTTTCCAGCCCTAAGTCTTTGCAGGGTTTTTTTCATTGCTCTACTTGCTCCGAATAAGGTTTTTTCTAGCCCTAACCAGGTGCTAATGATCTTCCCAGCTCTTACTGGCTTGCAGGCTCTTTCATTGTTACTCTCTCCGAAGAAAGTTTTTTAAAGTCCTAACCAGGGGATAAAATAATGTGCTGAAGCTGACCAGACTAAGGACGCTAGCCAGATGAATACCTGGTAGGCAGATTTCCCCCCCTATTTTCCTCCCCAAAAACTAAGGTGCGTCTTATACTCCGGTGCGTCTTATACTCCGAAAAATATGGTATATATTTATATATTCTATATATTCTAATCTATATTTCTTGAAAAGATAAAACATCATTTATAGTCTGCATGCAGGATTCTCCCCCCCCCAAAAAAATGTTATTGTCGCTTAAATCATTAAAATCTAATTGAGGATTTTTATTCCACATACTTTAGTAAACAAAACTAAAACAGTATGCCAGGTTAATTTTATAAGCTGCGTAAAATATATGAATGGTTTTTAAAGTCCTAAATGTTTCACTGAGGGGAAAATTAATGAAGTATATTTTAAATGTTTATTGAATCAGTTGGAAGATTTATTCAGGGATTATTTATTACGTCACTTGAATGAAAAAAAAGTGAATGTTCATCTGAATGCTTTCTCTTTGAGATTTTCTTTGAATTTTAAGGAAATCAGGAAAGCACCAAAATATTTAATCTGCTAAATTTAATATGCATGAAGAGCTATATTCAGAAAGGCATATTTTTTTCCTAAGGGTAGATTTAGATTTTATTGGCTTTGTATCTGCTCCATTTATCCAGCCTGATTTGTTTATTTGTACCCTATGACAATCATTAAGTGTTTTTTACCTCATGATTCTTGACAAATGTATCTTTTCTTTTATGTACACTGAGAGCATATGCACCAAAGACAAATTCCTTGTGTGTCCAATCACACTTGGCCAATAAAGAATATTCTATTCTATTCTATTCTATTCTATTCTATTCTATTCTATTCTATTCTATTCTATTCTATTCTATTCTATTCTATTTGTCTTTCTGTTAAATTATGTCTGCAAAAATGAATTTCCATAGAAATACAGAATGGTGAGAAATTTGGTGGAAAATATCCACTTACTGTACATTCCTTCTGCCCTACGTGATTTAAAAGTTCAATTACAGGTAGTCCTCGACTTACAACAGTTCATTTAGTGACCATTCGAAGTTACAACAGCACTGGGAAAAGTGACTTACGACTGTTTGTCACACAACTGTTGCAGCATCCCCATGGTCACGTGATCAAAATTCAGGTTAAGGGTGGGTTCCTCCCGGTTCAGACCAGATCACCCGAACTGGTAGCAACCCGCTGGTGACATCACTGTCGCTGCCGGTCCGTGCGAGCCGCCATTTTGGGGGGGGAATATTTTTGTGAATTTTTCCTCTTTTCCCTTCTTCTGCTGCTTGAAAAAGGCCCTCCCTCCCGCCCACGGGTTAATACTGACCTTTATTTCTTCACCGGAAGCACAGCTGATCAGCTCCTCAGCTGTGTTTCGGGCTGATTCCTGATTCTGAACATGCGCGGAAGACGAATTGCACGAGGGGGCGCGTGCGCAAGCGGAGTGAGCGAACCGGTGGCAAAGGTAAATGGAACCCACCCCTGATTCAGATCTTATTTATTTATTTATTTATTTATTACTTGCATTTATATGCCGCTCAACTCCGCAGGGACTCTGAGTGGTCAGATGCTTGGCAACTGACGCATATTTATGACAGTTGCCGTGTCCTGGGGTCATGTGATTATCTTTTGTAACCTTCGGGCAAGCAAAGGCAATGGGGAAGCCAGATTCATTTAACAAGCATGTTACTAACTTAACAACTGCAGTAATTCCCTTAACAACTGTGGCAAGAAAGGTCGTAAAGTGAGGCAAAACTCACTTAATAACTGTCTCACTTAGCAACTGAAATTTGAGGCTCAATTGCGGTCGTAGGTCGAGGACTATCTGTACAAGGTGATATGAAAAAAAATTACTGAACAGGTTGGAGAAAAGCTGTAGAGCAGATAAAGATACCTACCTACTAATGAACATTGTGTGTGTTACCTCTGAAAAAGGAAGTTACCTTTATGGGCAGTAGGTGGTGAATATTGTGACAGAGGAATAGATTGGGTATAATGCAGGGGTGAAATGCTACCGGTTTGGGCGTACTAGTAGCAGCGGCTGCCAATGGTTCGGAGAACCGGTGGCGGCAGAGTGAGGCTCCGCCCACCCACCCGGACACCGCCATTTTCTTTTTTTAACCCTCTGTGCATGCGCAAAGCCTTCTGCGCATGCGCAGAGGGTGAAAAAGCACATGTGATGGTGGCGCGCGGGCAAATTGCGTGCTTCCAAACTAGTAGAGAAGGTAAGTAGATTTCACCGCTGGTATAATGCTATTCATTCATGTGTGCAAATTAATCTGACTTTTCTCTCTTTCTCTGTTCTCTGTTTTGCTGAATGGAAGCGAGAAAAAGCTTATCACAGATGCTCTGAGTCGAAACCAATTTCTGAAAAGACTGGACCTTCAGCAGATCAGAGACATGGTAGAATGTATGTACGGAAGGACATACCAGCAAGGAAACTATATAATCAAACAAGGAGAACCTGGCAACCATTTATTTGTACTGGCAGGTTGGTAACCTTTTTAGTTGTCTGTTTAAATGATAAACTCTGAAATGATGCTTCTAAGGCTTAGACTGCTAATACAAGGAAAGCTTTGTTGGGATTACGCTTGTTCCATCTAGCCCAGAGCAGGTATTTATTTATTTACTTATTGTTTTTAAAATAATAATAGAAAAAGGGAAAAAAAGTAACACAAAGATGCATACATTATTAAAAAGACAAAAGTTTTAAAGATAAGTGACAAATACAACAGAAAAAATAAAATATAAAGTATACATTACAACACTAAACAGTTACAATTCTCTACATAATTATCTAAAGCAAAGAATATGTATATATATTATATAAGTATAAACAGGTAAAGTATATGCATAAGAAATGAGTACGAATAATGGGAACAGTAGGACAGGGATGGTAGGCCTGCAGGTACGCTTATGCACCCCCCCCACAGACCTCTTAGGAATGGGGTGAAGGTCCATGGTAGTTTTAGGTTAAAGTTTTGGGGGTTTGAGGATGTAACAAGAGTCACACTCTTCCTGATGTAAAACCCAAACATATACAAACACTTTGCATATACAGTATATGAGCCAAGATGTGTCCTTAAATTTGTTGTCGTTAGTTGCGAAGTCGTGTCCGACCCATCGCGACCCCATGGACAACGTTCCTCCAGGCCTTCCTGTTCTCTATCATCCCCCGGAGTCGATTTAAGCTCACGCCTACTGCTTCAGTGACTCCATCCAGCCACCTCGTTCTCTGCCGTCCCCTTCTTCTTTTGCCCTCAATCATTCCCAGCATTAGGCTCTTCTCCAGTGAGTCCTTCCTTCTCTTTAGGTGGCCAAAGTATTTGAGTTTCTTCTTCAGGATCTGGCCTTCTAAAGAGCAGTCAGGGTTGATCTCCTCTAGGACTGACCGGTTGGATGGCCTTGCAGTCCAAGGCACTCGCAGGACTCTTCTCCAGCACCATAGTTCAAAGGCCTCAATTCTTTGGCGCTCAGCCTTCCTTATGGTCCAACTTTCACAGCCATACATTGCAACTGGGGAAACCACAGCCTTGACTATACACACTTTTGTGTCCTTAAATAACCGTGACTAATTCTGTCTCTTGGTTTGACAAAACCACACTGCCACAGTTCTGAAGACATCAATAACTGAATTGAATTAGTTCTAATTAAGCGTTAAAATCAATACTAGGAAAGAAATAGGATTAAGGGCAAATCTGTCCTTTCCTCCTGCCCAAATGTTCATCTCCAATTTCCATTGACGTCTTTTTGTGCCAGAACAATCGTTTTCTTCTTCAGCAAAATCAGTATTTTGTGAACAGCATGCTGTGAAACATTCTTTTTTTATTTTTGTCATCCTGAAGGAAGCAATTACTCACAATGAAGAAAATGCGCCGCCAAGTTTAGAGGCCTCGTACACGTGATATCTCGCCTTTGGTTGAAGCAAGAAATTAAGTTTAGTCTATAGAAAGAAGGATTGTTAGCAGCAATGTGATCCATTCTTCAACCGCAATAAAAATGAGGAAATGAAAACCCCTGAGCAGAATCTTGAGAATAGAATAGAATAGAATTCTTTATTGGCCAAGTGTGATTGGACACACAAGGAATTTGTCTTTGGTGTGTATGCTCTCAGTGTACATAAAAGAAAAGATACATTTGTCAAGAATGGTTGTCATAGGGTTCAAGTAAGCAATCGGGAAACAATATGAATATAAATCGTAAGGATACAAGCAACAAGTTACAGTCATACAGTCATAAGTGGGAGGAGATGGGTGATAGGAACGATGAGAAAAACTAATAGTAGTAGTAATGCAGCCTAGTGAGTAGTTTGACAGTGGTGAGGGAATTATTTGTTTAGCAGAGTGATGGCGTTCGGGAAAAAACTGTTCTTGTGTCTAGTTGTCTTGGTGTGCAGTGCTCTATAGCGACGTTTTGAGGGTAGGAGTTGAAGCAATTTATGTCCAGGATGTGAGGGGTCAGTAAATATTTTCACCGCCCTCTTTTTGACTCGTGCAGTATACAGGTCCTCAATGGAAGGCAGGTTGGTAGTAATTGTTTTTTCTGCAGTTCTGATTATTCTCTGAAGTCTGTGTCTGTCTTGTTGGGTTGCAGAACCAAACCAGACAGTTATAGAGGTGCAGATGACAGACTCAATGATTCCTCTGTAGAACTGTATCAGCAGCTCCTTGGGAAGTTTGAGCTTCCTGAGTTGGCGCAGAAAGAACATTCTTTGTTGTGCTTTTTTGATGATGTTTTTGATGTTAGATGACCATTTTAGGTCTTGAGATATGATGGAACCTAGAAATTTGAAGGTCTCTACTGTTGATACCGTATTGTCTAGTATTGTAAGAGGTGGTAGGATGGGAGGGTTTCTCCTGAGGTCTACCACCATTTCTACGGTTTTGAATGTGTTCAGTTCCAGATTGTTCCGGTCGCACCATGAGGCTAGTTGTTCAACCTCCTGTCTGTATGCGGTTTCATCGTTGTCTCGAATGAGGCCAATCACTGTTGTATCATCTGCAAACTTCAGTAGTTTAACAGATGAATCGTTTGAGATGCAGTCATTGGTATATAGAGAGAAGAGAAGTGGTGAGAGTACACAGCCTTGGGGGGCCCCTGTGCTAATTGTACAGGTATCTGATGTGATTTTGCCTAGCTTCACCTGCTGCTTCCTTTCTGTTAGGAAGCTTGTGATCCACTTACAAGTGTGTTCAGGTACCGCTAGCTGATTTAGTTTAGTTAGAAGAATGTCCGGTATGATGGTGTTGAATGCTGAACTAAAGTCTACAAAGAGGACCCTTGCGTAGGTATCTGGAGATTCAAGATGTTGTAGGATGTAGTGCAGAGCCATATTAACAGCATCATCTGTTGATCTATTTGCTCGGTATGCAAATTGCAGGGGGTCTAACAGTGGATCCGTGATGGTTTTCAAGTGGGACATCAAGTGGGTTTTCAAAGAAAGAGATTATAGTTGATTTTTGCTATCTTTCTCCCAAATAGGTGCTGGAAACCCATGGAGGAATTTCAGCTTCTGTAATATGTAGCCGATATTTAAAAATCTGTGATTCAGATCCTTGTCTCTGCTTTCCAAAGTCCAGCCTTGAGTTGTAAAATCCTGTTGGAATGCACCATGATAAAAATACAACAATTTTCTGGCTCTATCCCTTTATTTATTTATTTATTTATTTATTTCTCACCTTTATCATTTTTACAAATAACTCAAGGTGGCAAACATATCTCACTTTTTGCCTCCTCTTTTCCTCACAGAGCTGTGAGGTTGGTTGGGCTGACAGAGAGTGACAGGCCCAAAGCTGCCCAGCTGGTTTTCATGGTTAAAGTACGACTTTTGAACTCATGGTCTCTTGCTTTCTAACCTTGTCATTTTACCTTGCTCAACAGTAGTAACTGTGAGAGGGATCTTGGAGTCCTAGTGGACAACCATTTAAATATGAGCCAGCAGTGTGCAGCAGCTGCCAAAAAAGCCAGCACATTTCTAGGCTGCATTAACAGAGGGATAGAATCAAGATCACGTGAAGTGTTAATACCACTTTATAATGCCTTGCTAAGGCCACACTTGGAATACTGCATTCAGTTTTGGTTGCCACAATGCAAAAAGGATGTTGAGACTCTAGAAAGAGTTCAGAGAAGAGTAACAAAGGTGATTAGGGGACTGGAGGCTAAAACATATGAAGAACGGTTGCAGGAACTGGGTATGTCTAGTTTAATGAAAAGAAGGACCAGGGGAGACATGATAGCAGTGTCCCAATATCTCAGGGGCTGCCACAAAGAAGAGGGAGTCAAACTATTCTCCAAAGCACCTGAAGGTAGAACAAATATAACACGAGTCCCCTCCTTTAACAACAATAACAAAATCTACTTTAAAAACACACACACACTTGCTGAAACAAGGGAGTAAGCTTATTTGAGCATGCATTTGCATAATTAAATTACTGACAATTTGAAACTGCAATTAGTTTATAATTAAATAGGCACTCACTAAATTTATTCAGTCCAGCTTGTTAACAAAAATCAAGTTAAAAATGAAGAACAGATTAATGTTTTGAAAGCGGTGCAAAAACAATAAAAGGAAAGCAGAGTTTACATCATTACATCATTTTGATTTTTACTTCGTTTGGTTTTTTTTTCCCAACAGAAGGTAGATTGGAGGTTTATCAACATAACAAATTTCTGTCATCAATTCCTGTATGGACAGCTTTTGGAGAACTGGCTATTTTATATAATTGCACAAGGACAGCTTCAGTGAAAGGTGAGTAGCATTGTTCCTGAAAACATGGCAAAAAACAAGAATATAGTCCAGAGTTCCATGGCGAGGGTATTTTCCCTGACAGCTGTGATTTTGTGAGGAGATGAAATTCAAAAATCTGGGAATGAAACCTATGTATGGTTATTATTATTTCTCTTGCCATGTTTCCCAATTAACGATAGTAGGGAAATGCACAGTTCGAGGACATCCGGAATACTTTCTTATTAGAGATGGAATGAAGAAATATATGGAATAGAACCGATCAGTTTCTCTGTTAAATCCAGTTCCCTGAAAATGTCACATCCGCATAGATAGCTTTTATTGCGGTCGGAGACCAATTTAAAATACACATAAAAAGGGGGGTAAATTTTACAAATATAGATAGATCATGTGACAGTACACCATCTACTACAATCTATACCGTCAATACTAGTGATCCTGTGCCGTAGGGGTTACCCATCTTTTCCTCCGTTTTTTTCTAGCCATGACTGCAGCAATTTTTTTTGCCACCTTTGAGGTTATATTGGGGTCTATATCCTGGAGTAGGAAATAAAGGCTGAACAGATCCGGTGAACCAGGGAATCTCTGGGAAATAGGGGAGATGAGTCTTGATCTTATGTCTCGATAGTGGGGGCATACGAATGTAATGTGGAGCAGAGATTCCGGGGATCGGCCATCACATATACAATAGGTGGATTTTACTCCCCCCGAGAGCCTACTGTTGAGGACATTCGAGGGGATCACATTAAATTGTGCCTTCATAAATGCAAGTCTATGTTTGATAGAGTGTAACGCGGAAAGGTAAGGTGGGGGGTGAAGCAAGGGAACAATACCAAGGGAAAACGGTGAGCAAGTTCCTGATCCGTTTGCCAGATTGAGTTGTCTATCAATGTCATTCAGCCGTTGAAAGATCAACGATTTGGCAGCATCAGGGCCTAAGATAAAAACTTCACTGGGGGAAATCCCGATCTTCAAAAGTTTAGTATGGATATTATGGGCCCAGGGACTATGAAAAGGGTCCCGCCATAGGCATTGGCCTAGGTAATAGCCTGGGAGTCTAGTCCAGAGGGACAACCAATAGCCAATTGCATGTTTCCACATGATTGTAGCAAGTGAGGACATGCCCAGTTCCAAACGAATTGCGGCATTACTTACACAGGGAGGAACTTCCATCAAACGGCGTAGGAACTTATTATTGACAGACTCAAGAGAGGAGATGTTGGATTGGACCCAGAGGGGGGCACCATAGATGATAGCAGCTATCACCTTTGCCCTATAGACTTTTACACATCCGCATAGAAAACTTTGAAGTTCTATGTAAAGTTGTATTCTCCAGATGTTACTAATAACACAAAGTTTTAACAACAACATTGCATCACCCTTGTACCAAAGTACAGGAACCATCAGGCCCCAATCACTGTATTTCTAATGTCATCATAAACTTTCCTTATACATTTATGCATAAAGACATTTATCAACTGAGGGAATGTCACCCTGTCTTCTTTTTTTAATTAATTGTTGATCCACTTGCTAAGCTTTTAGTTTGTTTTTATCCAGGCTTTACTATGTTCCTGTTATTTCATTCAGCAACCAACCTTCAATCCCATATTTCAGCAAAACATTTTTTTTTGTAGAGAGCAACAAAGTAGATTAGGGGACTGGAGGCTAATAAAACATATAAAGGACGGTTGCTGGAATTGGGTATGACTAGTTTTATTAAACAAAAGAACTAGGGGTGACATGATAGCAGCGTTTCAATATTTGAGAGGCTGCCACAAAGAAGAGGGGGTCAAACTATTTTCCAAAGCACCTGAGGGCAGGACAAGCAATGGATGGAGACTAGTCAAGGAGACAAGCAACCTAAAATAAAGAAAGATTTCCTGACAGTGAGAACAATCAGTGGAACGACTTGCCTCCAGAAATTGTGGGTGCTTCAACACTGGAGGCTTTTAAGAAGCGATGCACAGCCATTTTTCAGAAATGGTTTAGGGCAGGGGTAGGCAAAGTTGGCTCTTCTATGACTCATGGACTTCAACTCCCAGACTTTCTGAGTCAATCATGCTGGCTTAGGAATTCTGGGAGTTGAAGTCCACGAGTCATAGAAGAGCCAACTTTGCCTACCCCTGGTTTTAGGGTCTCCTTCCTGAGCAGGAAGTTAGACTAGAAGACCTCCAAGGTCCGTTCCATATCTGTTATTTTGTTGTTTCATAACTGTTTACTTTAGGCACATTTGATCAATATGCCAGAAGCGTAGCCCAATTTTACCCCAACCATGCTCAAGTTTTCTATGCAAGGTAAAATCTCTGATCTGGACATCCTGATGCATTCTGACATAATGTGGCGGAGTACAAAGTATGCAAAGATACTCAGAGTGGGTTTTCCCCCCCTAGTGCAGATGGAGGTATAGAGGATGTCTACATTCAAAATTAGCTTCTTATACTATTTGATTTATAGATAACTTTGGAAGATATTATATAACAGTTGAATCATTATTCTGAAATGCTTTGGGCCACTACATTTATTTGTCTACGATATTTGTAGGTCATCTTCCAAAGAAAATTGATTAGAACAAGGTAAACAAAAAAAAATATGTGTGAGTAATAAAGTATGAAGCTGGTTGCAACTCCTCGGTGTTAGCTCCTGGGAGAGAAAGTGTGAAGATATTCTCAGTAGCACTAAGAACTTTAGTAAACATCATTATTTGAGAAAATGTGTTCTGAATGTACATGGGTATTATACTGTATGCTAGACTTGTCTACTTTTCTGTTTTGTTTTCATTTTTTTCTCTCTAGCTGTCACCAGTGTGAAAACATGGGCATTAGACAGAGAGGTTTTCCAAAATATCATGAGACGAACAGCTCAAGCAAGGCATGACCAATATAGAAACTTTCTGAGAAGGTAAACTTGGCACGTGCATCCTTCTTTTTTGATATCAGTAGATAAAAATAGGATATTCTGAGACAAGAATTTGCTGGGCAATATTTTGGTCCTATTTATAAAATCTTATGATCTCAAAAAAAAAGTAAAGGGAAAGAAAAATGAAGTATTTGTGTTGGTAGTTGATGCTCCTACCTGCAAACACTGTTTTTTTGCATTTAGAAGACAGATGAATTGCATCTTATTACCAATTCTGAGATCCAGAATAGTCCTTTAGTTATTATATTGAAATGAACACATTGCAGATAAATTTGAATATTCTCTAGGAGTTCAGTTCTGAATTTTTCTATTTTGGTTCTTCACTGCAAATCTCTATATAATTGGATGTTCCTTACAGGAAATACCTATAACATGGAATTCTATGAAGTCCTTAGTGCTCTCTGAGCTTGGTTGTTGTTCTTGCAGACGTTTATTTACCCAACTAGGTAACATCTTCAGTGCTAGAAGGGAGTGGGATTTGTTCTCTGTTTATATACAGTGGCTTGTCCTGTCAGTGTGGATGGGAGTGTCATTTTCTGCTTGGTAGTTCCTACATTAGGTTGTTGTTTACTGTTTCGTTGTTTGTCTGAGTTGATAGTTCCCTGCTTGGTTGTTGGTCTCGTATTAATTCTGGTGTTAATCCTTGCTTATATCGGTATTGATTGCTGGCAAGGAGGTGTTTTGGACTTTCTGTTTCCGTTTTAGGTTTTTGATTGTCTCTTTTGAATTATATGTAAATGTCATTTATCCCTATGTGCCTGTAGATGGCTGAAAAACTCAGTCCTTTCTAGCACTGAAGATGTTTCCTAGTTTGGTAACAAAACTTCTGCAAGAAAACAACCTAGCTTAGAGAGCAGCAAGAACTCCACAATTCAACTCGGAACTACAAATATCCTCTGCTGTGCAGTTCTACCTTGGTCATTAATTTCAATGTGAAAATAGCTACTACAAACAGAAGAATAATATTGTTTACATCCAGTGTCAAATGAAAATACAAGTCTTTGAATTTGGATTGAAAAATAATTGGTAGGGAGTATCTGTTCTATCAGTATTGATTTCATTGGTGGATAGAAAATGGTGGTTTTCATCCTATTTTAGCAATAGCAATAGCACTTAGACTTATATACCGCTTCATAGTGCTTTACAGCCCTCTCTAAGCGGTTTACAGAGTCAGCATATTGCCCCCAACAATCTGGGTCCTCATTTTACCCACCTCGGAAGGATGGAAGGCTGAGTCAACCTTGAGCCGGTGAGATTTGAACAGCTGAACTGCTGAACTGCAGTGCTGCATTTTAACCACTGCGCCACCTCGGCTCTTTTGAAGGCAGTTGTATAGATTGAGCAAGTACTGATTGCTTATATTGTTGACAAGAGTCTCACAGATAACTTGACGTTTTTAATGACAGCCATTTAGAAGTCACTTATCAAATCACAGTTCTTTGAAGAAACATGGACCTCAGATATAAAATCCTATGTAATTATCCTAGTAGTAATACTCAAACCAAACTGAAAGAATATATTTTGGGCAAAAACCTCTGCAAAGGCTGTAGATTATAGTGATTATTCTGTACCACTGCTGAACTTCCATATACCTATATATGCCAAACCTTACCATTAACCACATTCACATTAACTGTCTTTTATAGGTAATACCTATAACATGCATAATATTTTAGGGGTATCTAATAGCTCTCCAAGCAAGAGCTGAAATCAAAATGGTTCAAAGTTAAAGTTGAAAACTGAAAGTTAAAACGTTGTATACAAATTGAATTCAGTGAATTTCTTTTGATTTTTTTCAAGTGTTTCTTTACTGAAGAATTTACCCGAAGATAAACTAACCAAGATTATAGACTGCTTAGAAGTGGTAAGTCTTGGAACCCTAATGAGATTATTTAATCTTATTTATCTCTTTAGCAAAATCACTCTAGGGCAGTGTTTCCCAACCTTGGCAACTTGAAGATGTCTGGACTTCAAGTCCCAGCATTCCCCAGCCAGCTTTGCTGGCTGGGGAATTCTGGGAGTTGAAGTCCAGACATCTTCAAGTTGCCAAGGTTGGGAAACACTGCTCTAGGGTAAAGTCAAACATAGTTATATATTACAGTATGCTCTGATTAAGCTCCAAATTCTGTGTTATTTGATCTGAGCTAAATAAGATTATTCAGTAGCATTTTCAATGTGAAGAATCTGAAAGTCCCATTGTGTAAGAAGTTACCGTCCTTGCTTTTCTGAAACTCTTGCTGAATTTCCCAGGAATACTTTCTAAGCTGCATCGCTACCCATAGATTTGCTTTAGCAACATGTAGTTTTTGGTGGATAGTATGTTTTATCACAGTACTTTACATAAAATAGCCAGATCATGCTGCCTAAAAGGATGAAATTTATGGGAAATACTGTAATATCCCATTGCAAAAGCTTGAGATGAAATTCTGCGTGTGAAAAACCCCCCAAATATGTCAAAATGGTCAAATTAAGGGGAGGGAAGGGGAGGGGAGGGGAGGGGAGGGGAGAGGAGAGGAGAGGAGAG
Source organism: Diadophis punctatus similis (assembly GCA_023053685.1). NCBI lineage: Eukaryota > Metazoa > Chordata > Lepidosauria > Squamata > Dipsadidae > Diadophis > Diadophis punctatus. The sequence continues at coordinate 65,453,713 of JALIGW010000006.1, forward strand.
GAGAGGAGAGGAGAGGAAAGGAAAGGAAAGGAAAGGAAAGGAAAGGAAAGGAAAGGAATAGATGGGAAAGGAGAGAAGGGAAAGGCAAGGCAAGGCAAGGAAAGGAGTAAATGGGAGAGGAGGGGAAGGGAAAGTAAAGTAAAGGAAAAGAAAGGAGTAGATGGGAAAGGAAAGGGGTAGATGGGAAAGGAGAGGAGGGGAAGGGAAGGGAAGGGAAAGGAAAGGAGTAGATGGGAAAGGAAAGGAAAGGAGGAAAGGAGTAGATAGGAAAGGAAAGGAAAGAAAGGAAAGGAAAGGGGTAGATGGGAAAGGAGAGGAGGGGAAGGGAAGGGAAAGGAAATGAGTAGATGGGAAAGGAAAGGAAAGGAAAGGAAAGGAAAGGAAAGGAAAGAAGGAAAGGAAAGGAGGAAAGGAGTAGATGGGAAGGGAAAGGAAAGGAGGAAAGGAGTAGAAAGGAAAGGAAAGGAGAGGAGAGGAGAGGAGGGGAAGGGAAAGGAAAAGAAAAAAGAAAAGAAAAGAAAAGAAAAGAAAAGAAAGGAATAGATGGGAAAGGAGAGGAGGGGAAGGGAAAGGAAAGGAGAGGAGGGAAAAGGAAAGGAAAGAAGGAAGTAAATGGATGGGGAAGGGAAGGATTAAGAATTAAGATGCTATAGGAAATCTGTAAATTTAATCCTTTCTTAGGGGAAGAGAAGGGACACTGGCTAACATTTGAATCTGGAGGTCTATATTTAAGAGCACTTAATATAGCTGATAGAATTATAACACCTACCTGTAAAAATGTGACATGCTGTGATACTTATCTCATATATCACCAAATATCTGTGTTAATGACCCATAGAAGCAACCATGGATAGCGTTCAAAAGAAATAGCAGGACATTCTGTCTGCCGTCTTTTGTTACACTTTTGAAATATAACGATTTGTAATTGGAAAAAAAATTTCCGAAATCCATTATTAATATATCGGTTTTATATCCTCTTTTCTTTTGTTTATGCTTTAATCCGTGTAAATGAACAGTTTTATATTTGAAGGGCTAATTGAATGGGCAAATTGATTTATTGTGCACACATTCTTACGTAATCATGGATTTGCATGCTCCAATAGAACAAAGAGTAAAAAAAAAAGGAATTTAATTGTAGACAGGAATGCTGCAGAGCCATCTGATGATGATGAAAAGTACAGTCCGAGATATATTAATATTGGATGCCATTTGGGCTCAGCTTTTGTCTGTAAATTTTTCCCTCCCTCCCTCCTTCCCTTTCTTCCTTCCCAAAGCTGGTGTGTTGCCTGCGTGACCTGAATTTTTTCCGGAGCAAGTCTTTGGCAACGCGCTCCTTCCATTTGGCAGGGAAACCTAAAGAGACCCACTGCCTGTTTTCGATATTATGCAACTGCAACAATAGAAAACCTTCGCTGAAATCATTGTCTAGCACAAATTGTTTGCGGAGTTGGCCTGACTGCTTAAGCTACAACCTGAGTCATTGGTTCCTATTTTATGTACCAGAAAGCTGATTTGCACCATTGGCTGTCTTAAACTCAATACAGGTATTCCTTGACTTACAACCATCCCTTTAGTGACTGTTCGAAGTTACAGTGGCACTGAAAAAAGTGACTTACGATTATTTTTCACACTTACAACCATGGAAACATCCCCCCAGTCACGTGATCAAAGTTCGGACGCTTGGTAACTGGCCTGCATTTTTGATGGTTGCAGTGTCCCAGGATCATGTGATCCCCTTTTGCGACCTTCTAAGAAGCAAAGTCAATGGGGAAGGCAGATTCACTTTACAACCATGTTACTAACTTAACAACTGCAGTGATTCACTTAACAACTGTGGCAAGAAAAGGTCGTAAAATAGGGCGAAACTCACTTAGCAACTGTTTTTGCTTAGCAACAGAAACTTTGGGCTCAATTGTGGTCATAATTCGAGGACTGCCTGTACTGTCCACTCTGACCCACAACCCAGGGGTGAAATCCTCCCGGTTGGCTCTTACCTGTCGGTCGCCGCAGAGCCGAAGAAGCTGGTGGCGTTCGCAGCACGGGAATGCCCCCGGCTGCTTCCCCCACCCGCCTGGATGCAGCCATTGGCGTTCTTTTGCCCTCTACGCATGTGCAAAGAATGCTTTGCGCATGCGCAGAGGGCAAAAGAACGCCAATGGCGGCGTCCAGGCGGGTGGGGGAAGCGGCCGGAGGCAGCCCCGCACCGCGAATGCCACCAGCTTCTTCGGCTCTGCGGCGACCGACAGGTAAGAGCCAAACCAGGAGGATTTCACCTCTGCCACAGCCGTTAGCTAAATTTCTGGACCTGAATCCCAACTGTACATTAGCAAAAAGCTCACTTGGTCTTTCTCTTAAAATTAAAAGACAAACGGTTGCCCAATATTGTGATAAAGGAGGACAACAGTAACGGTGCAAAATGTGGGCCTGAGGGAGGTTGCAAGAATGAGGCTAGGGACCCATTTGCAGGGAGTAGGGGTTCCAGGTCAGAGGTGGGTTCCTACTGGTTCGGACCGGTTCTATAGAACCACTAGCAACTTGGCGGCCTGGGTCGCTGGAACCGGCAGCGACCCAGGCCTGCCACGCCCCCGAGCCAGTTCTCTTGGCAGCGCCGTAGGGGCTGCCATCTTGTTTTTTGCTTCTGTGCATGTGCAGAAGCTTTTTTTTAGTACCACGTGGCACATCCCTGAGCAAACCGGCAGTAGAAGAATCTGGAACTCACCCCTGTTCCAGGTGTGATTTTTTAATCCAGGGCTGGGTTGCTTTAAATGCACCGTATAAGGTCATAAATAAATACCATACAGACAAGCACATGTCCAAATTGATAGTCCAATTTTTTTTCCTTGTAAGGCACCTTTAAGCAATAAAACAAAGCAAAAACATTAGCATGAATTTAAATGTATTAGGCCTCTCCTGTTGGTTGCATCTTTTAAAAGTAAAAAAAAAATGCTTGGATTCTTGCCTTAAGTAGTTTGGGTCAATGGCATCCATGGGAGATGTCAAAAAAAAAACACCAAGATGGCGGCCATGGCAATGCAGGTGAAGCTCTGCCCCTTTATATATACGTGTATTATCAACACATATCCAAAAAATGATGGGTATTCTATTGAACTGCTGGGATCTCCATATTGACTTTTTTGACTCAGTTATTTTGGTTGCACATCTACCTGAGATGTCCCGTCTCTCCAAATAATCAAACATGTTTATTGTCTGTGTGTAGGAAGAATGAGAATGGGTAGTTTGCCAGCATAAAAATTGCACAGTGAGACAATGGAATACATTTAATCTTTTTTATAATCTTTTAATTGTTGTTATTATGTTGTTTTTTATACTGTTTTTATGAATTGTTCTTCTCTGTATTGTACACCGCCCTGAGTCCCACGGGAGTGGGCCGGCCTATAAGAACGTTCAATTAAATTAAATTAAATGTAATGTAATTATGAAACTGCAGCAGTAGTGGGTTCTAAAACCCGTCACTACCGGTTTGCGCGCTTGCACACGCACACAATGCTTTTGCACATGCGCAGAAGCGTCCTGAGCGGGTGGGCGGAGTGTCCCGGGTGGGTGGGCGGAGCCTCCTACCGCTACTGGTTTGCCGAACCGGGAGCAACCCACCGCTGAACTGCAGCCTCCGTTAAGGACTTATTAGGAATTTCTAGCTTTTTCCCCTCCCCCCTTTCCTTTTTCTCAGTCCTGTCTTTACTCAACGAGAACATTATTTCTATAAGAATGCAGTAATATTCCTGTAGCCCACAATGTTAGCTTTTTATTCTTCTTTAACAAAAGAATGCTTTTGTCTGTTCTTTAGAAATAATCTAATATTGCTCTTCGGGAGGAATTTCTTCTCTATGATAGATTAATTAGATCGCAAGATGAATGATAAGAGAAGTTAAACAGCTGGCATTTCTCCAGCTATAAAGGAAGCCCAAGAAGAGAAAGCTTTATGTATTTTAGTAACCATCTAAGAAATTCCAATTGAACAGTTTGAGCAACTTGATCCAGGATGCCATTGGAAACCTCTGTCTTCAACTGTGAACAAAATGAATTAAATTGTTTTGGCAATATTTTCTTTAATTTAAACTTTATTAGAGACTCTGTTTTTCTAAAGGAATCAAATTATATGATGTGATAGCAGTGTTTCAATATCTAAGGGGCCGCCACAAAGAAGAGGGGGTCAACCTATTCTCCAAAGCACCTGAAGGCAGGAAAAGAATCAATGGATAGAAATTAATCAAAGAGGGAACCAACCTAGAATTAAGGAGGAATTTCCTGACAGTTAGAACAATTAATCAGTGGAACGACTTGCCTCCAAAAGTTGTAGGTGCTCCAACAACTGGAGGTTTTTAAGAAAAACAAGAGGTTGGACAACCATTTGTCTGAAATGGTATAGGGTTTCCTGCTTGAGCAGGGGGTTGGACTAGAAGACCTCCAAGGTCCCTTCCAACTCTGTTATTCTGTCACTTTGTTATTCTGTTAAGTTCCTCTTTGAAAGTCCAGCATATTTGCCCCAATGAACTAATTCGTGTCTCTTTACTTCCAATACCTAAGTCTCCCTTCTGAAGAGGTCATGTCATGCATTTATGATTCTTCAGCTTTATGATGGACAGCTGTACTGCTCTAGAACTTGAGCATGTTTGTAACCTCTGACATTCTTAATTGTATTATTAGTATATCAGTATTAGCATTATATCTATAGTTTTTCCAAACTTGGTGCTGTCTATATGGCAGTTGTATACATATAGAATTCCCACTTGGAAAGCCTGTTATTTAAATATTTATAAGGTCCAATTCATAGAAACCAATCTGTTTTGATTGTTCTCTCAAATGTTTCCTGCATCTCATTAAGGAACCACTTCCAGTCAGTAGTGGGTTCTAAAACCCTTTAATACCGGTTCGCGTGTGCACTCACACGCACACGCAACACTTCTGCGCATGTGCAGAAGCGTCCCAGGTGGGTGGGCGGAGCCTCCCGCCGCCGGTGCTACTGGTTCTTAGAACCGGTCCGAACCAGGAGCAACCCACCGCTGCTTCCAGTTCACCTTCATGGCTTTTGGGCTTCAGGTCAGGCCTATTTAAAAAGTATGTATGTATGCATGTATGTATGTATGCATGTATGTATGTATCAGAGGTGGGTTCCTGCCTGTTTTTGCCGGTGCGCAGAGGGCATGTGCAGAGGGCAAAAGAACGCAATTGGCAGCTTCCATGCGGGCGGGGAAAGCGCCCGGGGAAAGCTCCCGCGCCGCGAACGGCAGCAGCGTCTTCGGCTTTGCGCCGAACAACATCTATTAACCGCACTGGCAGGAACCCACCTCTGGTATGTATGTATGTATGTATGTATGTTTGAAGCCTGAATAATCAATACTTTTTGATTTATTGGCTCATATTAATGACCCATTGATTTCAGTGGGTTTACAATGACTAAATCTGAGTAGTTGATCAAAGGAAGCAAAAGACTGTGGAATTACTTTGTGCAAATAGTCATGCCACATTCTTTAATAGATTTATTTGGATTATCAATTAGCTCTAAACCCCTTTCAGTCATTTAAAAAGACATTCATGTTTAATTGATCAACGTGTTTATAACTTATACAGAAGAAGACATACTCGCCACAGGGAAAATGGAGGTAGTGGAGCCAAAAAATTTTTTGGCTTTTGTTCCTTCTTCCCGAAAGCTGCTGTAGCTTTTTTGAACGTAGCTTTTTAGAATATTTTAGAATTTGCATTATTTTTCTGGCATAGAATGACTCTGTTCTCCCCATATAGAAAGCCTGCAAATACAATGGTTATTATGTAATATTAATACCACCCTTGCTTGAAAGACAATACTTCAATGCACATCAAGCAAATTGATTAATACAATATTCATATATAGGTCCTGACTGTACATTTGGTAGGAATTTAAATAGTTTTCTCTAGAAAATGCCAGTGGTTATTGGGTTAGTGTCTTGGGAAGATCTAAATAGAGGTCTTTGATTTACAACCACAACTAAGCCCAAAATTTCTGTTGCTAAGTGAGGCATTTGTTAAGTGAGCTTTGCCCTGTTTTACGAACTTTCTTGCCACAGTTATTAAGTGGATCACCACAGTTGTTCATTTAGTAACATGGTTGTTAAGTAAATCTGGCTTCCCCATTGACTTTGCTTGTCAGAGGGTCGCAAAAGGTGGTCACGTGACCCCTGGAAATGGCAGCCGTCATAAATATGAGTCAGTTGCCAAGTGTCCGAATGACCCTGGGGGATGTTGCAACAGTCATAAGTGTGAAAAATGGTCATCGGTCACTTTTTTCAGTGCCGTTGTAACTTTGAACGGTCACTAAATGAACTGTTGTAAATCGAGGACTATCTGTGGGCTGTTACAGCTTATCAATTACCTGCTTTTCCTTTGTTCCACAGGAATACTATGACAAAGGTGATTATGTTATCCGGGAAGGAGAGGAAGGAAGTACCTTCTTCGTTATATCCAGGGGAAAGGTAAGGTACCTTGCAAATATATTGTCAGGGAATTGTGCAGCAGATGTTCGAATGAAGTCAGAGAAGCTGACGTGAACTTGTAGTTTTATATAAATAAATACAGGTTTTCTGACGGAGTGAGAATAAATTTCACAGAGGTGACGTTTGATCTTTTCCCCGGAATTCAGACATTAGAAATGAAACCGTAGTTTAAAGTACTAATTAAAATATTTATTTCGGTACAAAAACAATAAAATCTCATTTGTTTACATGTCTGATATAAAATGCGACTTTCCTCATCGGAAGCCAGAAGAAGGAGGGTAGAACGGAGATTCAGGAATGCACACATGCGTACAAGAACATATCAATCACGTGCTCAGGAATAAACCATTATATTAGATAGGGATGCATCTCCCTGCATATACATACAACTGACAATAAATCACACCGTGACATTTTCCTCGACTTAACGACCACAATTGAGCCCAAAATTTTGGTTGTTAAGTGAGACATTTGCTAAGTGAGTTTTGCCCCATTTTACAACCTTCCTTGCCACCGTGCTTAAGCGAATCACTGCAAGTTGATAATACCGTTGTTAAGTGAATCTGGCTCCCCATCGACTTTGCTTGTCAGAAGGTGGCAAAGGAAATCACATGACCCCAGGAACACTACAACGGTCATAAGTAGAAACCAGTTTGCCAAGCATCTGAATGTTGATCACATTGATCCTGGGGACGCTACAAAAGTTGTTAAGTGTGAAAAATGGTCATAAGTCACTTCTTTCAGGACCATTGTAACTTTGAATGGTCACTAAATGAACTGTCCCAAAGGTGTTTTTTTTCAAGAGGCAACTGGACTTTTCTGGTTTTCCTTTGAAGACATTTCGCTTCTCATCCCAGAAGCTTCTTCAGCTCTGACTGGAATTCCCCACCATCCAGTGAGAGCTGAAGAAGCTTCTTGGATGAGAAGTGAAACATCTTCAAAGAAAAACCAGAAAGTCCAGTTGCCTCTTGAAAAAGCATCTTTGGGACAACCGTGACCCAGATGACTGAGAATCTCCACAGACACTAAATGAACTGGTGTTAGTCGAGGACTACCTATATATTTTACAGCTATATATATGTAACAAAGAAGAGAATCAGGCAAAAAGGAGCATCGTGAGGTAAATCACAGGGCGTGCAGAAGAAAAAGGTGGGAAAAAAAGGGAACCTCCCCCTCCACACCCACAGCAACCAATCACAGCGCAGATTGCCTCAGGCAGGAGCCAGCACTCTTCAACCAACCAATCATCATTGCGTGTTCTGGCTCACTGCTACTGCACAGCCCCACTGCTCCAGCTACTATATTTAAATATATTAACATATATGTGCATCTCTATTTGGCCAATGAACCAATATGGGAAGCTGCATTTTTACTCCGTTACTTTGTTATTCTGTTAAGTTCCTCTTTGAAAGTCCAGCGTATTTGCCCCAATGAACTAATTCGTGTCTCTTTACTTCCAATGCCTAAGTCTTCCTTCTGAAGAGGTCATGTCATGCATTTATAATTCTTCAACTTTATGATGGACAGCTGTACTGCTCTAGAACTTGAGCATGTTTGTAACCTCTGACATTCTTAATTGCACTATTAGTATGTCAGTATTAGCATTATATCTATAGTTTTTCCAAACTTGGTGCTGTCTATATGGCGGTCTTATACATATAGAATTCCCACTTATTTAAGGAGACAGGAACTACCAAGATCATATTTATAAGGTCCAATTCATAGAAACCAATCTGTTTTGATTGTTCTCTCAAGTGTTTCCTGAATCTCATAGAGTTAAGGAATATGGGAAGCTGCATTTTCGCCCATTTGTTTCCTGTGAGAGATAAAGGACATTCCATTAAGCCTATGGGAGCCTCCCAATAGGATATTGATCCATCTCTTCAAGGCAGAATGCTATGCAGGGCATAATGAGATGTGAGATCATTATGAATTAACTGGCTAGTGAACATCTGGGTCCCTAAGCTGTCAGACAACATTTGAATTAGTCGCCCGCTCATATGCACGTCCCTCCACAGTTATTCTTGTTTGAGCCGTTTGTCCTCCACCGTTTTTAATCATTTGTTAAAATCTGCACACGTTTCAGGAGTAGTGATGATGATATTAAAATGAGCAAGAGCAATCCTGAATAAAGGAATATCTCAGTAGCACTCAAGATCCAGAACGTTTGGCAAATGCACTACTTGGCCTGGAACAAGGAAGGAAACTGTTTTTTTTTTCTGGAAATGTGACATTAGCCATTTTAAATCCACCAACTCTACTTTTTAAATCCAAGCCAAAACAAACTTTTCTTCCTTTCCTTTCCTTTCCTTTCCTTTCCTTTCCTTTCCTTTCCTTTCCTTTCCTTTCCTTTCCTTTCCTTTCCTTTCCTTTCCTTTCCTTTCCTTTCCTTTCCTTTCCTTTCCTTTCCTCCCCTTCTCCTTCCCCTTCCCCCCTTCCTCCCTCCCTCCCTCCCTTCCTTCCGCCCTTCCTCTCCCCTTTCTCTCTTTCTTTCTCAGATTCCTTAGGTGTTATATAAAGTTACACAATAGTGTAAAATAACCAATGTAAAAAAAGCACCCAAAGCAGTATAATATAATGCAGAAGGAGGTAAAAAGCTAATGATGAATGTTTGATACAGAGTCAACCTGATATTGTAAAAAAATAGGCAATTAAACTAGTCAAGCAATAAAATGAAAGATAACCAACAAATCCAGTAGAGATATTAAAATATATAAAGACTTTTTTTCCTATTAAAAAAGCAATAAAGCAAGTAATAAAAAGAAATAATTAATAAACATAAAAATATATAACATTATTAAATATTTGACTAGGACATTTTATACACCTGAGGATCCTTTCCCTTATTATATTTACTTATAAAGATCAACTTCCTTTTGTAAAATGATACATATCATAAAAAAATCTTTTGGTTATGAGTATCCTTTAACACATCTTATTAAATGTGTAGATTTTCCCATAGAAATATAATATAAGCATATGTCAAGTGATGGGGGAGTGTGTTTGATTTCTAGCACTGGGCTATTGTCAATCTGGTTGCTACTAACAGGATAATTAACAGTGATTATACAATACTGTTTAATTCTGACTTGTTGGGTCCTTACACAATCATTTGCATCTCATAAGAGAGCACATGGTAGAGAAAATAATAACAATGTATTGTAGTGGTATGCACATAGATTGGATCAAGATGCAAGGGAATAAGCAGATAACCCCTGGCTCTCATTGAAGTGTAATTCTTGGCAATCTATTCTCACATGGCAGTGCTGGCTAAGAGTTATAGTTCAACAATCTATATCTATAGCTACTGTATAATTCAGATGGTGCAATGCGTCTAAAGGCTGCCTTAATGCAAGACTTGCCAGCATAAATGGCTCTTCCACCTTCATAATCTTGTAGCGTCCCCCTTATGGGAAGAAGATTATAGGTTCTAGGAGAAGACTGGAATTGTTGGAAAACACAAGAGACACAACATTTGGTTTATTCTGAAAAGGGAAGTGAGGTCTGTGTGGCTTCATGGAGCATCTTCAAAGGGATGCTTCACTCAAAGCATCATCAAAGTGAAGAACTCTGTCAAAGTGTAGCTCACAAAATTATCTGCCACAACGTCCTACCTGTTAACGACTACTTCAGCTTCAACCGCACTAATACACGAGCTCACAATAGATACAAACTTAAAGTAAACCGCTCCAAACTTGATTGCAAAAAATTCGACTTCAACAACAGAGTGGTCAACGCCTGGAACACTTTACCTGACTCAGTAGTTTCTTCCCCAAACCCCAAAAACTTCAACCTCAGATTATCTACCATCGACCTCACCCCATTCCTAAGAGGTCGGTAAGGGGCGTGCATAAGCACACAATCGTGCCTACCGTTCCTGTCCTAATGTACCCATATATTCATACCTCTTTTACTCTTATTCATGCTTGTAGTATTACATATATATTCAATCATGTTTCACTGTTTATACTTTGCTTATAATCATATATGCTTGACAAATAAATACAAAAATACAAATACAAAATACAAATTAAGCATCAAGTCGACCATTAAAGAAGGGAAATTCAATGATGGAGGGCTAACCATGGAAAAGACATTTTTCCTGGTAATGTTTGAAGACGAGAAGGCTTGAACAAGAGCTTTTTATTGTGACCTCAACTCAGGGACATTGCAGGGGCCAACATCCTTTGAATTCCCCCCAAAACCCCTCCCCACTGCACTCCAAAACAGAAACTGCAAGGAAAGGACAGATGATTCTTTATATTGCAGTGTTTTTCAATCTTGACAACCTTAAGACATGTGGACTTCAACTCCCAGAAGGTAACTTTCCAAAAGGCAACTGGACTTTCTTGGGTTTTTTTTTCTTCCTTAAAAACATTTTGCTTCTCATCCAAGAAGCTTCTTCAGTTCAGAGAAAGTCCAGTTGCCTTTGGAACAACCATGACCTGGATGATTGACAATCCCCATAGACATTCAACTCCCAGACTGGAGTTGAAATTCACATATCTTAAAGTTGGCAGTTAAGAAACATTGATATAGAGACTGGAATGAGTTTCTTCTACAATGGTTATGGAATTCGCTCTTGGGCTGGCAGGGCCATCAATTATAACCATCAGTTGTGATTTTTATAAATTGTGGAGTCCTTGCAGCTCTCGGAGCTTGGTTGTTTGCTTGCAGATGTTGTCCATCATCTACCCGGGGCACTGAGAATTTTACCTAGTAGGATGATTAATCATCTTCAAGCAAACGACCAAGCCTAGAGAGCACTACAGTTCAATCTTGCTCCATCACTGGAGGTTTTTTAGAAAAAGCCATTTGTCCGGAATGGTATAGGGCAGTGATGGCGAACCTTTTTCGGTTTGCGTGCCAAAAGCGGGGGAGCGGGGGGTCGCACACATGTGCCCACACCCATAATTCCATGCACACCCCTGTGCATGTATGCGTGACCCCCCCACTCCCAGCACGTGATGGCACGCCCATTTTTCACTCTCCCCAGGCTTCAGAGCCTTTCTAGGAGCCTGGGGAGGGCGAAAACGGCCTTCCCCACCCCCCAGAGGCCCTCTGGAGGCCAGAAATGGCCTGTTTCCCAACTTCCAAACAGGCCATTTGTGGCCTCCAGAGGGCCTCTGGGGGGGAGGCCGTTTTCACCCTCCCCAGGCCCCTAGAATGGCTCTGAAGCCTGGGGAGAGTGAAAAAATGGGACTTCTGGTCCAACCGGAAGTCGGCAGATGGGCCGTTTCCAGCCTCCGGAGTACCTCCGGGGGAGGGGAAGGCCGTTTTCGCCCTCCCCAGGCTCCTAGAAAGGCTCTGGAGCTTGGGGAGAGCAAAAAACGGGCCTTCCCCACCCCTCTGGAGGCTGGAAACAGCTTGTTTCCCAACTCCCAGTGGGCCCAGAAGGCCCAAAAATCAGCTGAGCTCACGTGCCGACCAATATGGCTCTGCGTGCCACTTGTGGCACGCGTGCCATAGGTTCGCCATCACTAGTATAGAGTCTCCTGCTTGAGCAGGGGGTTGGACTAGAAGACCTCCAAGCTCCCTTCCAATTCTGTTATCCTGTATTCTGTTCTTTTTTATTGGCTTTATAAATTCCTTGAAAGTTGATTCTTGGATTTTTCAAGATCAACTCATGATGGAAAAGTTGCCTGAAATATTGCTTGTCCACTGCTGTTGGTATTCGCCCATGGTTCACACCAGGGGCGGGTTCCAAATTTTTTTACTACCACTCTGTGGGCATGGCTTATTTTGTGGATGTGGCTTTCCAGCCATGTGACTGGGTGGGCGTGGCTTCTCGGGCTGCTGAAGGGAGGGGAACTGAGATAGGTCCTGCCGCCCATTCCCCCTCCCCTCAGCAGCTCGAGAAGCCTGGAATGTGCAAAAATGCCTAGGATCATCACTGCGCGTTCGTGGCTTCTCGGACTGCTGAAGGGAGGGGAATGGAGATAGCTCCCGCCGCCCGTTCTTTCAGCATCTCACGCGCTCCCTCAGCCATTCTCCTCTGCTTGGACTCACTGTGGGGTAGGAAGGCAGCGCATGCGCAGTGCCAGAAGCTCGGCTTCTGGGCATGCGCAGAAGAGTTTTTTTTAAAAAATGGCGGCACCCAGGCACCGGCAACCGACCGCACCGGTACTGTGATGTCACCAGCGGGCCACTACCGGTGCTATAGAGTGGACCGCACTGGTAGGAACCCACCACTGGTTCACACCCATCAGGGCTTTCCTGGGAAAAAATGGAAACTATTCAAATCATCCCATCTAAACTGAGATTAGGTCCAAAACATACCTGATCACTCCATAGAAATGTAAGCTAGCTCCACAGCAGATGATACATGTTCTGCCAGGAAAGCCACTGGTGGACGACATATAAAAGATGTAATCATTTAAGATATTTTATGTAGTTAGATAAACACGTGCTAGATGGCTAAAAGCAAATGTGATATCATACCAATCATGAAGCATCTAAGAAAACAATAGCATCTTTTTAAAGAGGTCTGCAGTAGAAATATGATGGAGGAGGATGGTCAAAATTCAATTGGATATTCCCTGACTTTAAACATGACTAAAATAGTTATTTGGATTTCAGCCAAAGCCTTCAAAAGCAGCAATTGGGGGTGGAAAAAAACCTCAGAAAGAAATAATTCCTTTTTCTTATGCGGGGTGGGGTGGGGTGGGAGACTTAATGAAAAAACATTTATGCATTAACTATTGGAGAACAAACAGATCATGCACGAAAAGAGACAGATGGTAACCAGTTGGCAAGCTTTAGAAATAAACACTTATGCTGGCTGCTTACAGGTATCTGTTCTTGGCTTCTGCTAAACGATATTTGCAGAATCTGGAAGCCAAGATATATTTGCTATCATATGTGGGCTGCCAAAATCCAGACTTGATGGCAAGAAAAGGTTATTGAAAACTCTCTTTGCTGCCATTTAGTCATTGTCTGGATTATTGCAAGCTGGATTTGGTAGCACTAGTAATTTGTAAGATATTTTAACAAAGGGGAGTGCCAGTTGATATCAGATTTGCTTAAAAGCTAGAAATATGCCTCAACTACTACTAATGTTTATGTATAAACTTTAATATTATTGCTGTGGTAGGATCCAATCCATAAAGATAAATAAGTCTTTAAACTCATTTACATATTTTAATAACTAATATGATGACTCCCTAATGCAGTGGTTCCCAACCTTTTTGTGATCGAGTACCACTTGGAGGTCCCGTACAGTCGCCGCGTACCACCTGGTTCCAGAGAAACTAAATTCACTTTATTTCCATAATTGTACCGTTCCTTTTTTGGCCCCGCGCATCCAGCAACTGGATTCTCGGGCCGCTGGGACCAGGTGGGTGGCGTGTGGCAACAGTTGCAAATCGTTGCCAGATTATCTTGTGTTAGGCAGTAAACATTTTTGTGAAGTAAAAAATAACTAACTAAAAATCGTTCATGACCCCGAAAGTGTTCGCGTACCACCTGGAAGGCCCTCGCGTACCACTAGTGGTACACGTACCACAGGTTGGGAACCACTGCCCTAATGTATTGAATACATTTCTCCTACAATCGCATTTAGAAGTACCACTTGGAGACAAGTGGGCTTTTTGAAGTTCATTTGTCATAGAATCATAGAGTTAACAAGAATCTTAAGCCTCTAGTCTACCCACCTGCAATGTTCAGGAAATCCAATTAAACAATCCATGAAAAGTAGTTCTTTGCCTTTTTAAATGCCTCCAAGGGTAGAGAACCCCTAACCTACATAATAGACCAATTCATTATTGTACAAACATTACCACCAGGAGGGGTTTTTTAAATTCTATTTCAATGAAATCTAAGTAGCTGCAGTTGATATCCTAGTGAATGAAGGGAAATACGTGTGTCCCAAGATAATATTGCAGGATCCAATCTGGGTCGGTCACCGGGACCAGAAGTTTAGTCTTCCAAGCTTTTGGACTTGTGCTGGAGCCCATCTTCAGGGAACTTCTCTCTATCACCAGAATGTATGCGTTGGGCTATTCTATGCATAGTATTAAGGGGATGCGGTGGCTCAGTGGCTAAGATGCTGAGCTTGTTGATCGAAAGATCAGCAGTTCAGCGGTTCGAATCCCAAGCGCCGCGTAACGGAGTGAGTCCCGTTACTTGTCCCAGCTTCTTCCAACCTAGCAGTTCGAAAGCACGTTAAAAATGCAAGTAGAAAAATAGGGACCAGCTTTGGTGGGAAAGTAAAAAAAGATTTTTTTACATGAACTGTCTTTCCTACCTCCATTTGTTATTTTTAATCATTTAGCAGGTCTTCTGTGGGTGTTCTAAGATTGACAGCTCTGGGAAGTCGTTTTTTTTTTAAGATATTGAAACTCTTGAGTATTTCTGCAAACAAACCCTGTTTACACAAGAAACTCCTCTATCGTTTGCTCCCGGTCACCTTCCCTGCCAGAACACAGTTTTAATCCCTAAAGCTGACCCAGGGTGACTTTGCTTCAACTTCTATTTTAACATGGACTTTAGCCAGTGTACAGGGACGCAGTGGCTCAGTGGCTAAGACGCTGAGCTTGTCGATCAGAAGGTCAGCAGTTCGGCGGTTCGAATCCCTGGTGCCGCGTAACGGAGTGAGCTCCCGTTACTTGTCCCAGCTTCTGCCAACCTAGCAGTTCGAAAGCATGTTAAAAAATGCAAGTAGAAAATTAGGGACCACCTTTGGTGGGAAGGTAACAGCGTTCCGTGTGCCTTTGGCATTTAGTCATGCCGGCCACATGACCACGGAGACGTCTTCAGACAGCGCTGGCTCTTTGGCTTTGAAACGGAGATGAGCCCTGCCCCCTAGAGTCGGGAACAACTACCACATATGTGCGAGGGGAACCTTTATGCATAGTATTTATGTGGTGCCTGGCTGTGTGGGTTTTTTTAGTTGTTGATTGGGGTGTTGATGGCTATTAAGTCTGACTGTTGTTTCCAAGGTCTGTAAAATGAGGACCCAGATTGTTGAGGGAAAATATCCTCTGTAAACTGCTTAGAGAGTGCTGTAAAGCACTGTGAAGCGGTATATAAGTCTAAATGCTATCCACTGGGCAGATAAGCACAACATTTGGCTACCTTTATACTTTATATGTCTCTCAGTCTAGTCTGGTCTCTAAGCAAAAATGCTTTATAACACCTCTTGATAACATTAGGGTGACTTTAGAAGCAGAGCAATGGGAAAGTGTCAGATATCATTACGAAACAAAACAGCTTAGGATGCCCTGTTTCGTTTGGTTCAATCTAGAGAGCTACAAGGACAAAATCTCTTACAGTGTTTTTGCAAAAACCTGGCCGTCACGAAGGTTTTCTATGATTGGAACTGATATTAACTCAATAATCTGTGAGCTTCAGAGAACAATTGATTCATTTCAAATTATACTAGCTTGGAACCCATGCCACATCCAATTGTTATGCCTCATTTGATATTAGCTCTGGCACTCTGTGACTCTGGTGCCAAAAATGTCCCAGAAAGAACGCCTTGTCTCAACAAAGAGACTTTTAAGAGAATCGATCGCAGCCTATCACTAAGAAGAGACAGCCACAAGGGATTACATTCGATTGTAGCCGATATTTAAAAATCTGTGATTCAGATCCTTGTCTCTGCTTTCCAAAGTCCAGCCTTGAGTTGTAAAATCCCGTTGGAATGCACCATGATAAAAATACACAATTTTCTGGCTCTATCCCTTTATTTTTAATTTATTTCTCACCTTTATCATTTTTACAAATAACTCAAGGTGGCAAACATAGCTCATTTTTTTCCTCCTATTTTCCTCACAGAGCTGTGAGGTTGGTTGGGCTGACAGAGAGTGACAGGCCCAAAGCTGCCCAGCTGGTTTTCATGGTTAAAGTACAACTTTTGAACTCATGGTCTCTTGCTTTCTAACCTTGTCATTTTACCTTGCTCAACAGTAGTAACTGTGAGAGGGATCTTGGAGTCCTAGTGGACAACCATTTAAATATGAGCCAGCCGTGTGCAGCAGCTGCCAAAAAAGCCAACCCAGTTCTAGGCTGCATTAACAGAGGGATAGAATCAAGATCATGTGAAGTGTTAATACCACTTTATAATGCCTTTGTAAGGCCACACTTGGAATACTGCATTCAGTTTTGGTTGCCACGATACAAAAAGGATGTTGAGACTCTGGAAAGAGTGCAGAGAAGAGCAACAAAGGTGATTAGGGGACTGGAGGCTAAAACATATGAAGAACGGTTGCAGGAACTGGGTATGTCTAGTTTAATGAAAAGAAGGATCAGGGGAGACATGATAGCAGTGTTCCAATAGCTCAGGGGTTGCCACAAAGAAGAGAGAGTCAAACTATTCTCCAAAGCACCTGAAGGTAGAACAAGAAGTAATGGGTGGAAACTAAACAAGGAGAGAAGCAACTTAGAACTAAGGAGAAATTTCCTGACAGTTAGGACAATTAATCAGTGGAACAGCTTGCCTCTGGAAGTTGTGAATGCTCCAACACTGGAAGTTTTTAAGAAGATGTTGGATAACCATTTGTCTGAAGTAGTGTAGGGTTTCCTGCCTAGGCAGGGGGTTGGACTAGAAAACCTCCAAGGTCCCTTCCAACTCTGTTGTTGTTGTTGTTGTTATTATTATTATTATTATTACTACTACTACTACTACTACTACTACTACTACTACTACTACTACTACTAGACCAAACCAGCTTCCTAGATGGATCATTTTGATGAAGGTCATTTATCTCAATGGATCATTATGATGAACCTTAAGGATGAAGTATGTCTATGAAGTATATTGTATTTATTTTTGACAATGGGTCTTCATTTCCTAGGTTAAGGTTACCCAGACCCCAGAAGGGCAGACCCAGCCTCAGTTGATTAAAACGCTGCAGAAAGGAGATTATTTCGGAGAAAAAGCCTTGATCAGGTTTGTTTAAAATTATTTCTCACTTGGAAACAGTCACATTCACTTCCATTGTTATTTTAAAATTTGAGGAGCTTAAAATGGAACAGGGATGAGAAGACAAGATAAGGACACAAGTGCCCAAGGTTGAGAAACACTTAGTTAATTTCTTTAAAAAGAAAAAAAGAAATTAACTCAGCGTTTCTCAACCTTGGGCGCTCAAAGATGTGTGGACTTCAACTCCCAGAATGCCCCAGCCAGCATTGTGGACTTCAATTCCCAGAGGGCATTCTGGGAATTGAAGTCCACAAGTCTTAAAGTTGCCAAGGTTGGACACCCCTGAATTAACTAGTACTATTTTCCCCAATGGTCTCTTTCATCCAAATTGTCTATTTTGGTTACTGTATGCTGAATTTTCTGCGTCTGGTTGTTGCAGTTGATGGATTTTTCCAAGCAATTACTCTGATACATGAGCACAAGCCAATTCTGGACTTCTTAACCAACCATAGTCTAGTGTGCCTACATGCAGCAGTGAAATAAATTTATGAGATTTTTGTTGTTGATTTAATTATTTGATTTTTATCTTGCCTTTATCCATTTAGTGTATAAGTAACTCAAGGTAGCAAGCATACACAATATTCCTTCCTCCTCCTATTTTCTCCACAACAACAACAACAACCTGGTGAGATGAGTTGGCTAAGAGATAGTGACTGCCCCATATTCATCCCCATGGCTTTCTTGTCTAAGACAGAACTAGAGCCCACTGTCTCCTGGTGATTGGCACAGAGTCATTCAGCTGATTTTCATATCTAAGATGGGACTAGAATTCATGGTGATTGCCTCAAAGTCACCCGGCTGACTTTCATGCCTAAAGCAGGACTAGAACTCACCATCTCCCAGGGATTGGCCCAAGGTCACCCAGCTGGCTTTCATATCTAAGAGGGGGCTAGAACTCACAGTCTCCTGGTGATTGGCCCAAAGTCACTCAGCTGGCTTTCAGGTCTAAGGTGGGACTAGAACTCACAGTCTCCTGGTGATTGGCCCAAAGTCACTCAGCTGGCTTTCAGGTCTAAGGTGGGACTAGAACTCACAGTCTCCTGGTGATTGGCCTAAAGTCACTCAGCTGCCTTTCATACCTAGAGCAGAACTAGAACTTACCGTCTTCTAGCCCAGCAACCTAAACACCGGCTTTTAAATTTTTTTTAAAAAGTTTGAGAAACATTTCTCTAAGTCTAAACCAACAAAAAAAATCTCACTAAATCCATTTCACCGCTGCACGAATGCATACAGGACAATGCTGGGTCAAAAAAGACCTTTTTTTTTTTGAGAAACACTGCTTTAGAGGAAGAATCAACAATGAAGTGAAATTTTTAAAAAAGCATCATGAGCTTGTGTTAAAATTATCCGTATCAGGAACATTTAGCAGCACAGATGTAGAGAAACCTGCAGAGATGATGAATTGGTTGTTAGGTGTCAAAAGTCCTTTTGAACAGAGGAAACAGCAGGGATAGTAATAATGGGAGGATTTAAAGTTTGAAGTGGCATTTGGACAAATAGATAATGCCTACTTAGGTAACAAATTAGCTTGCGTGCTTCATCCGTTTTTGTTCTGTAAAATCATTGTTAAAGAGCGTTGCAAAGATACAGCAGATTTTTAAAGATACAATAGAAAACCAAAGTTAAGCTCAGGCATTTGAGTATCTAGTTGCTTATAATAAATTAATGGGATCCCCTCTAAGCATAGTTTTAGAAGTAAGTTTTGTGCTCAAGGGAAACAGACTGCTAATAAGTGCAATCAGATAGTCTTCGACTTACAACAGTTTTGCAACTGAAGCTTCAACAGCACTTAAAAAATGTAATTTCTGACCGTTTTTCACACTAATGACCGTTGCAACATCCCCATGATCATGCGATCAAAATTTGGACACTTGGCAACCGTGCAACACAAGGGTGGGTTCTAACTTACCTCGCTACCGGTTCGCTTCCTCCCGTGCTGCGTGCGCAGTGCCAAAAACTCGGCTTCTGCGCATGTGCAGAAGCGGAAAACAAGATGGCGGCACCTATGGCGCTGCTGAGAGAGCCGGTTCATGGGAGTGGCTAGCCGGCCATCGCTTCCAGTTCAGCGAGCGGGGGGAAATTCTCGCTACCGGTTCTAAAGAACCGGTCCGAAATGGGAGGAACCCACCTCTGGTGCAACATGGTAGTTGCTGTGTCCCGGGGTCATGTGATCCCCTTTTGAGACCTTCTGACAAGCCAAATCACTGGGGAAGCCAGATTCACTTAACAAGCACATTACTAACTTAACAACTGCAACGATTCACTTAACAACTGTAGCAAGAACAGTCCTAAAATGGGGTGAAACTCACTTAACAACTGTCTTGCTTAGCAATGGAAATTTTGGGCTCTATTATGGCCGTAAGTCCAGGACTACCTGTACAGGATTATAGCGTAAATCTAAGTTGCCATCTGGTCTGTGGCTTACTGTTCTTATCTACCTAAAATCAACGGATATATTTCTGTTTACAGTGATGATGTCAGGTCTGCTAATATAATTGCGGATGAAAATGACGTGGAGTGCCTTGTTATTGACAGAGAGTAAGTATTCCCTTCCTGTACCACCGTCTTCTTTCCAGCAGCTTTTCCTATTCACCGATATGTTACATCAAGAATGCAATTGTTCTGAGTTTTCTTCACTTCTTTTTCCTAGCCCAAATTTGGAAGAGGTGGACATTAGGGGGAGGGTCACAAAACAGCCAGGCGAATGACCTTTGAAGAGAAGGGGGAGGGAAAACAATAGATCAGGTACCATGAGCCATGTTGGTGCATTGGTTAGAATGCAGTATTGCAGGCTAACTCTGCCCACAGCCAGAAGTTTGATCCTAATGGGCTCAAGGTTTACTCGGCCTTTTTCCGAGGTTGGTAAAACAAGGACCCAGATTGTTGGGGGCAATATGCTGACTCGATAAACCGCTTAGAGAGGGCTGTAACGCACTGTGAAGCGGTATATAAGTGCTATTGCTACTGCTACCAATAAAGGAGAATATTTGTAGCTCAAGAGTTGAAATGAGGACTCTTTGGTGCTCTCTGAGCTTGGTTGTTTTCTTGCAGACATTTCATCACCAAACTAGGTAACACCATCAGTGCTAGTCCTAGATTACCTCGTTTGGGTAATGAAATGTCAGCCAAAAAACCCCAACCAAGCTCAGAGACCTGTCAATAGATCAGGAACCACCACTCTGGCCTGCATTGCAACATGATGTCGCAAGATCCTGAAGTTGTTTGTGTTTACAGTACTTTCTGTCTTGTCCTGAAGCTGCAAAAAAAGCAAGTTTTTTATTGCCAAGATATGCTTGTGTTAGGAAGCGGGGGAATGTAATTAAGCTCATGATTGATGATGATATCTCTTCTAACCCCATAGATATACTGTGGGGATACTTCATAGGATTTTTTTAAAAAAACCAAAAAACCTAAGAACATTCAGTTCTCCATTTGAATCATCCAAGATTTTAATTACTGCATGCTTTGGTTGCTTCATTAGTGAACAAAGAAAATATCCAAAGTAGTGAACATTGAAATATTTCAAGTAAAGCAAGAAAGGGGGAAAAAAGGCAGTTTGATGCAGTGGTTAAGGTACCAGGATAAAGCCAGGAGACTGTGAGTTCTAGTCCTGCCTTAAGAATAAAACCAGCTCTTTGGCTTCGGGTCAGTCACCTTAGAAAGACTAGAAAGAATACAACGGCAAACCACTTTTGAAAACTTTGCCAAGAAAATTGCTGGGACGTTTCCTGGCAGTCACCAGGACTTGAAGGCGCACAAAAAAAAGGGAGGAAAAAAAAGGAAAAACAGGCATAGTTATTTTGGAAAACGGTGGCTAAAATAGGAATGTCTATGGAGATTCTCAGTCATCCAGGTCATAGTTGTCTCAAAAGTACTTTAATAGGAATGGAAAGGTTCTTGTTTATTGCATCTCTGTTCAACTAGATAAGCGTAGGGGAAAGATGGCCCTTATATGACTTGTGGACTTCAACTCCCAGAATTTATTTATTTATTTTATTTATTTGTCAAACATGTATGGGATAGTAGTAGTTTGTATAAACATAAGTAAAAAGTAACGATAAAAGAGGACAATAGGACAGTAGGACAGGGACGGTAGGCACAGTGGTGCGCTTATGCACGCCCCTTACAGACCTCTTAGAAACGGGGAGAGGTCGACTGTAGACAGTCTAAGGTTTAAAGTTAAATTCCTGAGCCAGCCAACCGTCTCTAATGTCCGAAGTTTAATTGACTTTTTAATATAGTGACTCCTGTCTACAGTGAGACCTTGAGGAGCAGTTAGCTGCTTTGTGTATTTATAAAGGCAGGAATTTGTTCCTTCAGATATATGGAGTAGACTGACATAGCAGGAAATGTATAAATATCTAGGTTATACTCCAGTGAGCTTCAGGATTATTAACAGGATGAAAATGAAAAACTGTGTGAATTAAAAATTGAATTGTAGCCCTAGCATCGGTAATGGGTTGCAAATCCCGTCGCTACTGGTTCGTGTGCACGCTTGCGTGCGCGCAACGCTTCTGCACATGCGCAGAAGCATCCAGATGGGTGGGTGGAGCCTCCCGCCACCGCCACTACTGGTTCATAGAATCGGGCCATACTGGTAGCAACCCACCACTATTTTAAGTGTTTTAAAACATTACTCAAGCATTTCAGCAGATGTTACCTCTGTTTTGAGTGGAATGGTATTTTGTACTTAATTGGACAGTATTGATTTTACCATGGCCACACTTTCTGTTCTTTGATCTTTGTTAGCATTTATATGGTTTTTAAATTTAACGTTATTGTTGATTATATATCTTCCTGGGAATCTTGTATTTGAAGTGCAACTGGGAAAAAAATATCTAAAATAACTTTAATGTGGCTCATTTAGTCTTTCTCAAGCGCCTTTGATTTTTTTTTTCAGTCTAGGGCTAGGCAAAGAGAAAATGATTATTTTTATTAGGATCCTGGTAGGCTGCATTATACAGCTGTTGATCTGAGTTCAGCTTTGTAGGTCCCAAGTTGGTTGGGTCTGAAATACAGTGATAATTGCCTGCAATCTTCCTCACCTTTGAAAGGTGCAGTTGGATTGCTCGGAGAATTAGTTTATTGCAGCCATGTGCAGTGAGTGCTGTGGGTGATTTTTTTGTTAACCATGGCATCAAAAAGGCCAGACCTCTGGATATTTTTTTATTTATTAATTGCACTGTACAGTAACAGTTGCTGATGCTGATGCTTCTGTTACTCTATGATTGTTGTTATAATTGTGTCTGGGTTCACAAGTCATGCAAAGTTTGTTTGGCTTTGACTGACCGTGTTGCTGAACAGCTGTTGAGCCTTAGTCAACTAAGTATAGTTAAGCAAACCATGTCTTGGTTAAAGCATTAACCCAGCTGTACCCTCTGTGCAGGGTGGATAAAAATCGATGATTTAAATTTTTTTTTAAAAAAAATCAGATTTTTAAAAATTTAAATCGGATTTTTTTATTTAAATCGGATTTTTAAATCAAATTTATTTTAATAAAATGCTTTTGGAGTAAAAATCTATCTAAAGATAGTTTTCTATTTAAGATACATTAATGATTTAGTTTATTCAGCATGAAATGGAGCTTAGTTATGTAGCATGAGGCTGTGTATATTCTGCAATATTGGGACTGTCGGTGAATCAACAGCGGGTCAGAGGAGGAGCCACTGCGGGACAGAGATGACAGTTGCTCTTTAAAAATTATGATTTAAATCGAGTTGATTTAAATCAAGCCTTTTTACTAGTGATTTAAATCGTGTTTTAAATCGACTTGATTTAAATCCACCCTGTCTCTCTGAGATGTGTTAGACTACCTTTTGCCTTATTGGTTGGGAATTCTGGATCTTGTAGTCCGCCATGTTTGTGGAATATCACATCAGCTTATGAAAGTCCTTAGGTAGTACGTTATAAAAAAGGGACAAGTTGGATACAAAAAGAAAATAGCAATAGCACTGAGACTTTACAGCGCACTCTGGGTAGTTTACAGTGTCGAAGCATTATTTGCATATTGCCACCAAGACTCTGGGTCCTCATTTTACCGACCTCGGAAGGAGAGAAGGCTGAGTCAACCTTGAGCCCGTCAGGATCGAACTCTAGGATGTGGGTAGAATTTGCCTGCAATACTACATTCTAACCACTGCGCCACCAGGGATCCAGGGGCGGGTTGCTCGCTTACCTCGCTGCCGGAGCCATGCGCGCGTATCTCCATGCTTTGGGGGGCGCTCGCTACACGCGCGCGTTCCCTCGCGCGATTTTGCTTCTGCGCATGCGCGGAAGCAAAATCGTGCCGAAATCTTGCAAGGGGACGCGCTCGTGCTCGAGATTTCAGCGCGATTTTGCTTCCACGCATGCACTGAGGCAAAATCTCGCTGAAATCTCGTGCGCGAGCGCATCCCCTCGCAAGATTTTGGCGCGATTTTGCTTCCGCGCATGCGCAGAAGCAAAATCAACTGGAAATCACTGAGAAAAAATGGGGACGCGCGCGGTGGACCGGCAGAGAGGGCTCCGGAGCGGTTGTGTAATCTGCTGCCCCCTACCGGAGCTGCGTACCAGGCAGCTCTGGCAGGAACCCACCTCTGCAGGGATCCCAAAACATGGCTATCTAAAATGAAAATATAGGTATCACCTGTGGAAAAGCGGATGAGAAGGGCTTTCCAAATGTTGGTGGACTGTTTTCCAGCTCCCTTCAACAGCTACCAGGCTAGCTAGGACACTTAACATCTGGAAGGCCACAGATTATACCACCCCTACCTCTGTATTTAACTGGGAAAAAATCTACTAGCAGGTATAATATACATCAGCCTTCACCAACCCCTATCACCCACAGGCTGGCTTCCCAATGGCTGGGCTGGCTAAATGTCTGTGGAGATTCTCAATCATCCAGGTCATGAATGTCCTAAAGGTGCTTTGCAAAAGGCAACTGGACTTCCTTGGGGTTTTTTTCCCAGAACTGAAGAAGCTTCTTGGATGAGAAGTGAAATGTTTTCAAGGGGGGAAAAACCAGAAAGTCCAGTTGTCTTTTGAAAAGCACCTTTGGGCTGGCTACAGTTTATGGAATTTAAAATCTTCCTATCGCCATGGAAGGCTGCTGCAATATTTTTTTCTAGCAAAAGGCTATGTTTTTGACTCACTTCTCTTGGTGTTTGCAGAACTTTTAATCAAACGGTTGGAACGTTTGAAGAACTTCAAGCCTACCTCGTGGGTTATGTAGCAACTTTGGCTCGAGATGATGAAAAAAGACACGCTCAGTAAGTCTCCCAAACTGGTTTCTGAAACTGTAAGGAAGGTAATCTCAGCAATGTTGTGCCAAATTAGATGGAATTGGAACCAGCGGGCTTATAAAACAAATACACAAGAAATCCTACCACTGCTGTTGCTAGTTTGGTAAACCTTTTGGTCAACACTTCGAAGCTTAAGAAAATCAACATGCATGAAGTTTTTGTTTTAGCGAACGCTTAAGAATGATAGTAAATACAAGATTTTGCTTTAATGAATGTAAGATGCTGCCCTTTTCTTCCAAATGTTTTCTGCTGGAGCTGTTCAGCAATGACACATTCTAAACCAGCTATAATTTCATATCTGGGCCCATG
Organism: Diadophis punctatus similis; assembly: GCA_023053685.1. Taxonomy (NCBI): domain Eukaryota; kingdom Metazoa; phylum Chordata; class Lepidosauria; order Squamata; family Dipsadidae; genus Diadophis; species Diadophis punctatus. The sequence continues at coordinate 65,478,714 of JALIGW010000006.1, forward strand.
TGTTTCCATAGTGCATGTAAGTGACAATTACTTGGCAATTTCTCAAGCTTCCGACATCTTTTCCATAATTCAGCGTCCTCACTTCACCTTCTGCTCTTTACATAAAATGCGTTCAATTTGGATTCCCCGTACATGAGGATAGGAACCTCTTAAGTATGCAGGTATAAAATGTTCTCTGGGGTCTTGTTTTCAATCTTAAGTCCAGCATCCTGCTAGTCATTTCCCCTAAAACCAAACAGACTCACCTGAGACCAGTAATTTGTGCCGTCCCCCAGTGCAGACCCGCTGAGGCTGCCAAGAGCCGAGGAAATGGGGAAATCTGGGCAATTTAAATCAATATAAGGGTTTTTTGCAAGCTTAAGCCCTCTACAAGAATCTGAATTACTAACGGCCAAAAGAAATGAGTAGTAGATAAGAGTCAATGGAATTCAAGGAGGGCTGGACTGAATTTCAGGGTTCCAAATAGCATCCAAAATTAAATCAGAGTCCGAGTCAAAGTATTCCTCAAAGTCCCAATTTATTAATAGAGCCATATTGGTACATCTGAGTGAAACCCGAATCTGAAGTCCTCCGGATTTCACCACCCAGTTGAAAGTTCAAGTCCTTGCCCCCACACCCACAAATCCATCACGTTGTCCAATCTTCAATTGCCATGCTGGCAGAGTTCACCCATCTCCTTCCGTGCAGGTGCAGAGGTGCAGAGACAAAGGATGACCTTGGCTTTCTAGAAAGAATTTGTTATGGCTACATGCTAACAACCTCACACAATCCCTCCTCCCATTTTCCCACAGTAGAAAATGCACAATAGAATAGTATAAAGTGTGGCAGGCCAAAGATCCCAAATAAAATGGCTTCGGCCTGACACTTAGATCTCTTGTGAGCGTAAAGGGACTCAAGACTAATGATGCGTTTGACCCAGGGGTGGGTTCTAACTTACCTCGCCGCCGGTTTGCTTCCTCCCGCGCCACGTGGCCATGCTTCGCACACACGTGCATGCGCAGTGCCAAAAATTCACAAAAAATCCCCCCCAAAAAGCCAAAAACAAGATGGCAGCGCATGCACAGTGCCAGAAACTCGGCTTCTATGCATGCGCAGAAGAAAAAAATCAGCAAAAAATTCCAAAACAAAGATGGCGGCATCCATGGACCGGCACCGACAGAATTGGATCAGTGATGTCACCCGCAGTTTGCTACCGGTTCTGTAGAACTGGTGCGAACCGGGAGGAAGCCACCTCTGGTTTGACCCCTCCTTCGGGCTCAGCCTGGTCACCTCCTACAGAGGCTTCTATAATTCGATTTTAATTCTAGTAAGTGATCCACAATTTCTTTTAAAAAGTCCCGTATTATGGATTACTTTATAAATACAGTGCTTTTACTCTTAGCAAGGACAAAACGTGTATATTTCCAGATATAAGCAATGATCTTGATTCCGTATAATCAAGATCATTTTGTGCTGTCTGCTAGCACCATCGCTATTGGAGATGCTGATCGAAACCATGGAGATGCGGCCATTCTTCACAGCAATTATAGATGGATGGTGGGTCCCCAATTCTTAGCCCCCAACATGATGTTCACCTTTGACCATGCTGGGTGGCAATTCTGGGAATTGTATTTCTCAATAAAGGAGAACATTTTGTAGCTCAGGGTTGAAATGAGGGGTCCTTGGTGCTCTTTGAGCTTTGTTGTTTTCTTGCAGACGTTTCATTGCCCAACTAGGTAACAGCATCAGTGCTAGTTAAGGAGTGGGGTTTGCTCTCAGTTTGTATTCCACTTCCCACATTGTACTAGTCACAGATTTGTAGGGCAAACCTTGAAATAGCCAAGTGCCCCATTAGTCTTGTTCTTGTTTCAGTCCTTCTGATTTTAATGGATTACAGGTGGTCCTCGACTTAGAACCGTTCATTTAGTGACCGTTTGAAGTTACGACGGCACTGAAAAAAGTGACTTATGACCATTTTTCACACGTATGGCCATTGCAGCATCCCCATGGTCACGTGATCAAAATTCAGACGCTCGGCAACTGGCTCATATCTATGACGGTTGCAGTGTCCCGGAATCAAGGGATCCCCTTTTGCGACCTTCTGACAAACAAAGTCAACAGGGAAGCCAGATTCACTTAACGGCCATGTTAGTACCTTAACAACGGCAGTGATTCACTTCACAACTGTGGCAGGAAAGGTCGTAAAACGGGACAGAGCTCACTTGAAAAAATGTTTTGCTTAGCGTCATAAATTTTGGGGTCAATTGTGGTGGTACGTCAAGGACTACCTGAATTCTACTGTCTGAAATAAAAACAGAAATGGGCCCTCGGAAAAAAGATTGGTTTTCCAATGAAAAGTCTTTTGATTCTTGCTTCATTGCTCCATACGCACAAAAGGCCCAGAGAGCTATAATAAAGTCGGATGACTCTTTATTGAACAAATTACTATTTTAGGCCACCGAGAGAATGCAATTGATATTTAACGTCTCAGAAATGTTGCTATTTTGTCTGGACTTTAAATAGCATTGTGGGCGAAACCTGGGGTTCATTTGCATGATTTTTGACATCCGAGGGGAAAGGAAACCTTGTAAGTTTCTTTGAACTGCTTCATTTTTCCTTCCATCAGATTTTCTTTAAATGGAAAATTTAAAACTCCTTTTTCCCAATTAGTTATCTTAAAGCAGGGGTCCCCAAACTTGGCAACTTTAAGACTTGTGGACTTCAACTCCCAGAATTCTCCAGCCAGCTGTGCTGGCTGGAGAATTCTGGGAGTTGAAGTCCACAAGTCTTAAAGTTGCCAAGTTTGAAGACCTCTGTCTTAAAGTTTTCTCATTGTTTTTCCTAGTGCCAGTTTTTCATAGTCCTCAACTTACAACAATTGATTTAGTGACCGTTCAAAGTTACAACAGCACTGAAAAAAAATGGACTTATGGTGATTTTTTTTCACACTTAACGACCGTTGCAGCCTCCCCGCGGTCACGTGATCAAAATCCAGACGCTTGGCAACTGACTCATATTTATGACGGTTGCAGCGTGCACGGAGTCACGTGATCCCCTTTTGCGACTTTCCGACAAGCAAATTCAGTGGGGAAGCCAGATTCACTTAACACCTGCAGTGATTCGATTAACAACTGTGGCAAGAAAGGTCGTGAAGTGGGCCAAAATCCACTCAACACATGTTTCACTTAGAGATGGAAAATTTGGGCTCAACTGGGGTCGTAAGTCGAGGACTACCTGTGTTGAATTCCCGATTGTACAGCAAACTTGCATCCTTATGATAAGTATCTTCGAATTCAAGGCCTGTGTAAATGCTACAGGCCAATCTTAGCAACCTGATTCTGTTGAGTTAGATCAGTCATGAAGCCGCGGTTATTGTGACAGAAACACAAATCAACGGACAAAAGACACTCTCCTTCCCTTTGTGGTGACATCATTAAAGGGCAGCTTTGCCTCGGGCACTGTCTTCTTGGTGTAACATAAACCTTCTGCATGATGCCTTGAATCCATGATCCCTACACACATGTAGAAAAAGAGAACGGACTCCCAACTTCTCCCATTCACTCCCTGAGATGGTGCCCTTGCAGTCAACCAACACCATTCAATTTCCCGTTGAAACCAATCAGGATTTTCTTTCCAAATGGTGAGAAACATGGATTGTTCCTTGTTCTTTCCAGACTGCAATTGAATCATCCCCTTCCTCACAGCTACCTGGAGTGCCTATGTATGCATAGAAAGGCAGGCTGCAAGTCAAAATAATACATTCATCATGAACGTCATGAGATCCAGCACCCTAAACCAACAGGATGCTAATTCCCAAATACATATTGCTTCCCGCTAGAAACCTCCAAGATTTACCACCATTGCTGTTAGATCAGGGATGTCAAACTGGCGGCCTGCGGACTGGATGCGTCACATGCAGGCCACGCCAACCCCAGCTCCACAAAGGCAACAAACGTCACGATACGTCACGATACGTCACGTGACGCGATCGAGTTTGGCACCCATGTTGCTAGAATAACCCAAAAAGCAAAGATGTTTGAGCCCAGTACTGATTCTATAGTATCCCTGAATAAGGTTTCCACTTTTAAGTTCTACTTAAGCCCCCTGTCTGCTGGACATGGTTGCAACATGTCATGGAGGAAAGAGTACAGAGTTAGCAGTGTGCAGCGGCAGCCAAAAAAGCCAACACAATCCTAAATTGCATTAGAGGGATACAGTCAAGATCAAATGAGGTATTAATACCACTCTATAAAGCCTTAGTAAGACCACACGTAGAATACTGCATCCAGTTTTGGTCACCACACTATTAAAAAGATGTTGAGACTCTAGAAAAAGTGCAGAGGAGAGCAACCAGGATGATTAGGGGACTGGAGGCTAAAACATATAAAGAACAGTTGCTGGAACTGGGTATGTCTAGCTTAATGAAAAGAAGGACTAGGGGAGACATGATAGCAGTCTTCCAATATCTCAGGGGTCGCCACAAAGAAGAGGGAGTCAAACTATTCTCCAAAGCACTGAGGGTAGAACAAGAAGCAATGGGTGGAAACTAATCAAGGAGAGAAGCAACTTAGAACTAAGGAAAAATGTCCTGACAGTGAGAACAATTAACCAGTGGAACAGCTTGCCTCTAGAAATTGTGGGTGCTCCAACACTGGAGGTTTTAAAGAAGAGATTGGACAGCCATTTGTCTGAAATGGTACAGGGCAGAGTTCCCAACCTTTTTGGCTTTGTGGACTGGCAGGAGCGAAGGGACAGTAGGCTAGCAAATGGAGGGCATGCACACATGCTTGCCTGCCACTCATGCGAGTGAGGATGCACACACGCGCACTTGCCCGCTGGTTCCCGCAGCCCAGTTCCAAAAGCC